>JAVQJG010050341.1:0-10026 GCA_036024015.1 Craterocephalus amniculus | reverse complement strand
ACAGTGAGCAAGCTCCTGATAAAGGCTGGGGAGACAATCAGACACAGGTGAAACAAATAAAGGAGGAGTGGGTAATCAGCAGAGGGAGGAAACACGAGGGAAGGGAAGCAAAGGCACCTGAAACGAGTCAGACTTCAAAATAAAACAGGAAGTAAGGAACACAAAAAATAATTAAACTCCAGGCCAAGAACCCGGAGAACCTGACAGAGTAATTGTGAAGCGATTGCGGCTTTGGCACTTCTGGATGACAACGCCAACGGCAGGATCAGGAGAGAGCAGAGTTGTGCTTGGAACTGGTCCCGACATTAAACAGGGAAACTGTGATTCCTTGTAATTGGAACAACAGCGAGAGTTGGCTGACAGGTCGGGTATTTCGCTGTGCCGAGCCATGCCAGCTGTATGGAACGATTTCATTTGTATGTTGCCCCGCTATGTAAAATTACCTTACACTCCGGCTGAACCGGCAAACATCAAAATGCAATTTGCAGCAAGGAGCCCATTTCCAAATGCAATCGGAGCCTTGGGCTACACTCATGTTGCTATAAGGGCACGTTCTCGAATTAATTTGCTTTTGCAAACTGTAGGTATTTTCATTCTGAACGTGCAACGAATCTGTGATGCGCAAATGTACCTCACAACTATAGTGGCACGTCGGCCTGGTTAAACACATGACTCCTGTATACCAAGGAATAGTAGTGTCGGGAACAGACTTCAAGCCGGGCCGTGGGCAATGGTTGGCTTCAAGGATGCCCAATTTTTTTTTTTTTTTTTTGCATTCAATGCGACATTGTGAACTGTTAACAGCATTTTATGTTTATCATTTGTGTGTGACCAGTCTTCTTAATTTCTAATTCATTCAGCTAATTTTCTTAAGGTGACCAATTTTTTTTTCGTCTCAAACTCGGTCACCAACACCTCTGTTTGACATTAAGTGAAATTCTCTTCTTCGTCTTTCTTACCGCCTTCATCATGGTTACTTGGACAACAGGTGGAAGCCTGCGTTGTCTTTATACTGATTTGCATATTTATTCCTGGGCGGGGACAGGGCGGTCCCGCAGCTACTCCCTTTTTCATGCAGATTGGGATGTAAAAAGGAAGAATGCGCAGCTTCATGCGTGCGCACAGCTTTATACATCTGAATATTTTTGTGCGGCGCACTTTTCTAAATTTGGCGGTATGCCAACTTTTAGTGGGAAAGCTGCGCATTCTTTTATACGTGAGGCCCCAGGTCTTGAGCAAAGCTGAACAGAGAGACGACCTTCACTGCAAGAGCCTGCTTCAAACTGTCCTCCCTTTGTAGTTATTCTTATGTATTTACGACATAGTGTACACAGAATGATGATTAAAAAGTGAAGTTTTATCAGTTTAAACAAATGTAGACGACATGCATCATTTAAAATTCCTTTGTAAACAAGCAGGCAGGCAGACTGTCACCAGCAAAGGAAAGATTATTACTTATTGAAAATGCTTATAGTTGTAATATTTCATCAATGAATCTAAAAAATGTCCATCATTTCTTCATTTATTTGTAAATCCAATAAATGTTGGGGGGAAAATAGCTTCTAGCTCCTCATATAGATACCTTCGCTGTATGAGGCACTGTGGCTGAGCTTCTTAATGTTATTTAATGTTGCAGCTTGCAGTTAAAGCAAGTGAAATCACTTGTTTCAGAGAATGCAGAGTTTAGCTTTTCACAGCCGAGTAGTGCAAGCAAAACAGTTTGTGTTCACAGGATGAAAAGAATGGCCACGGTTTCATGATGATTTTTAATTTGAAATGAATTATTCTGAATAAAATTATTTAGAAGTGAAGTATACTCGTCTACTGCAAGTAAAGAAAAAAAACTCAGCTTCTTGCTTTGTTTCAGTTCGACTAAAACATGAAAAAACAACATGAGAATTTTTGCTTGATCTTGTTTCTACTGAATGAACGTTTACATGATAAAGGAATTGTTTTGGAAAAAAGTGGAATAAACTAGGCCAACCTCAGAATAGTGTTATTTGGAATTAATTGTTTACATAGTCATTTTTCATCTCTTTAAATTGACATTAACTTTAATTCTGAATTAAAGAGGAATTAAAACTCATGTAAACTTTGTCATGACTTCCATCACTGGGGACAAAAGCTCCTGGAGAGAGCACTCCATATGAATTAGTTAACTCGGTATCAGACGTTTACTTTATACTTTCATAAACTGATGCCTTTGTTTGGACTTCACCTTCAACTGGTCTGAACTGGTTTCCATAGAGCTCCATGGATGATTTTCTTGAATATCTTGAAGTGAATTTCGGCTGAATATACAGTAGCTGCTTTGTTATGGTTGATTTTTAGTGAGTTTGGAAGTGGTGTAATGAGAGTAGAAATGTTGAAACAAAAATCAGACACAGTTAATGGAAGAGGTGGTAGCCGGTGAGCAATGTCCGCATCGCTTTACAACCTATTAATATGAATAAATGAGTGCAGAGACAAAGAAATGCAAATGCAGCCTTCCAGGTGCATGCATGGTTTATTTAAACATAAAAATGCAATGCTGGTGTTTAATATGAACAGACACACTTCTCAGGCCCAGATTGTTTTAATTTATCAGCACGGCAAAAGGAAGAAGTCCTGTTGGACCATGCACGGTAAGGATTTCAGTTATTGTGTAATCCTTCTCTCTGGTAACCAGCATTGAGTAAGGGTACAACAACTGTTTACTGTTAAAGTAAACTGAGAAAGGGCAAAAAGCAGAAGGTCTAGTACGGCAGGGCAACCTACATCCACCATGTTTATAAAACACATTGTCCACTGAGTGTCAGAGTGCTGCACATCCTACGGGACTCCTGGTGTGAAGAGCAGTACAGTGCAGTTCAATAAAGGCAGTTTCAATCCCTTGATGGAAAGTTCTCTCAAAGGTTTCTAACCAAAGGATCCTGTCTTCCCTCTCCCCAGGGGCCTCATTTTTCGACCATCCGTGTCCACAGAAGTATGCTTTAAGTGTGTGTACGAGCATTTTCATGCAAAGTATGGGACTCATTCTTGTGACTAGAAAAATGTGTAAATTTAAACCCAATTTTTTCCATGTGAAGGATTTGCAGCGATCTATGCATCTGTGCGTCATTCTTTCTTTCTGTTTCCTCACAATATTAACTATTCAATTAGGAATCTTTGAGAAAAAATAAACAGACATGGAGATTAAATGCTTTAAAATCTTACTAAAGAAACATGTGACATGTGAGAGCTGAGCATTATTAACCTGAAGTTAGAAATGTTTCAAAATCTGCACTCAGCGGTGAGCTTCATCAGCTGATGTGATCTCCAAGATAATTTTTCTATGGATGCAGCAAGAGAACCTGTAGAAGTTCTACTGTGACCTGGGATCCGTGACACAAAGTAATAACAATTATTAAGTGGTACATCATCCATGCTGGATGCATTTTTTCACCGGACTGAAATACACTTATCACTGCAACAAACAAATGAAAGCAGTACTGCTATGATACTGCGAATAATGGTGGGGATGGTGTACAAATTATGTCAAATCAAATTTCCTTCATCTACATAAACATGTAAAACCACCGGACTTCATGATAAAATTACTTTACAGGAGGAAGTTCTCTTGGTTCTGTCCTTCAGCAGCAGATACATCTCATCTGATGTTTGAAAAGATTTAAATCATTAAATGGGGAAATAAAACAATTTCTTTCTTTAAAAAAAAAAAAAGACAAACAACTCATTATCCTGAATCAGTTAATGCACTCATTTTTTCTCTGCAGCATTAATTTATTGTGTTGGTTTCACTTTTTCTACACAGAAAACTTCCACAGAAATTCTTTTTTTTTTCAGCCACTCAGAAGAGAAACACAAGTGATTTCTGCAACATCTGAAAGTACCTGTTGTCTCTATATATGGTTAAATGAGGGTGTTTGTGAATGCAAATGTCCATGCTCAAGCAATTTCAAACTGTTTCTACACATCATTGATGAATGAGGCTCCAGGTCTCTTAAGATTTTTGCGCTCTAACAAAAAAAAAAAACCCTGACCATTGCGAAGGAACCAATTTGGCTAAAAAAGTTTTGGATCGCCTTTTGTTTTGAGGCTAGAAGGACAACCATTTGGTCTCTACCCAATACTTTCTCACAAGGTTAGATGCATTTCTCCCTCAGAACCAGGCTGCAGTGCATACATTTAACAGCGCAACCAAAGAGGAAGTAAAATTTGTACATTTTGATAATATTTTATCATTTTATCTCATTCACCTCTTGTTTTCTAACTTTAAAATTGTTAACAACCAAATAATTTTACCAGCCTAAACAATAAACGACTGTGGTTTCATCACAAAAACGACCACTTATTTATTTAGGCAGTTTTTCTACTGTGGGTTAGAATACAGCTCAGTGGGCATAAGACATTAGTTAAAGGGAGACATGTAAAATAGATTTTTAAGTTGGGAAGTAAAACGTTCTTAAGAGAAGTTAGTGTTCAACTTGCACTTTATTACCAGTCAGAACAATCTCAGGCTGGAATTCAACAGGCGTAATTTGAATCACAGCTGGCTAATGGCAGGACACATTGGGCAGTCGTGCATGCAATATAACCAGAACAAACTCATCCTAATAACTGTCTGATGCAAAACTCATGCAGTCTAAAATTGATTCTTGATAGTAATCCTGTAAATAGCACTTCAGCTCTAAACTTTGGTCCTCATCAGAAATTCACCCTGAATTTCCAAACTACGAGTGCAGTTGAAAATGTTAAATTTTTCTGAGTAAAAAGTGAAAATCCTTCAGCAGGATTGAGATTAGAAAAAGGGATTCATTTTGATTTGTATGGAGCCAAATTACATAATTTTTCAGTGTTGTTTGCAGTTGAAATGCCTCTTATAAATGGGGACAAGTTGATCTTTTCCCCCCAACCTATCCATTTTGGTCTTTATCATGAAGCTTCATCTGTGCTGCATTTGTGTCTCTGTTTTGGTAAATCAACTTTTACTCATCTAGCTGTTTGTGAAAACTGACAGTTTCTCTTTGCAGTTTTTCTGTTGTGAGTCTGCTTTGATGTTGCACACTGGAAACATCAAAGAGGCATGGCTGTCCTAAGCAGGCTATAGTCTACTATGCTCATCACCATGTTTGTTTATTTCATTCCTCTACAGCAGAGCCCCTTCATGTGTCCCTTGACCCTGAATCTTGCCTTCTCATTCTCAGTTCCCCCCAAAACATATCCATTATATATATGTTTGGTTGGAGTCTGGGACAGGAAACCTCATAAATTCAAACTTTAAAGTGTCTGATGACCGTTGGCAAGACGGCTGATTCACCTCAGATCTCAGCTGTTTGTGTCTACATATTTTTTCTACAACTTAAAAATAAGGTTAATAATTTTGTTTTATGGCTTTTGCTTAAGTAAAAGACAAGCTGTAAAAGTACAGCATGGGTTCAGTTTGGACCCATCTCCTCTAAATTGCAAACTACATGAGGGAAAACATCATGCTGAAGAGTTTCCACAGGCTGGATGGTGCTTTACACACTTTTCGACATAATGATTGCTTTCAGTCATGGAACAGGAGTTTTATACTCTCATACATTAACAACTTAACTTGTAAAAAATATTAACATAGTAACAATTTTATCATTCTATTCATCACTATTAAATAACCCAATATTTGCGGATGATATTGTTATAGTGGTAATAATTAAATTGCAATGATTAATGTACTTAGTTTTTTACATTTTAAATGCTTTTATATTATTAAATATAATATGTGATTGCTGATATAATAACAGCAGATTTATTAAGTTCAACAACACAATTGTAACTTATGCTATTTACTCATATGTAAAATCCAGAGGTACTTAGGGAGAAAAACATTATTTTTAATGAAACTGTGATGTTAATGGACTCAAAGGATTGTTTTGTATGAATAGATGACCTCATGAGTTTATATTTAGGCTAGTGTAGTGTGAGATGAGCAGATATTCAGAATGTGATCAGACTGCCATATAAAGAGATATTATTGAAGGACTAAGGTACATAAATGACTTATTAAAAAGATGAACACTCATTTGACGGTTCATTGGTTAAAAAAACAAACAAAAAATAGTAGACACAGGTCTCAGTTATGTAGGGAAAGTAGTCATAGAGAGTCTATACACCCAACCATACAAAGTTGGAGTTATTGGTTACTTTTATCCTGAGAAGTGAAATTAAATTAAATTAAATTAAATGTAATTTATTTATGTCAAAGGGAAACTATAGAGACCCCCCACCCCCCAACTATTATTGTTGGCCCAACAACAATAATAATTAATCAGATGATAATGCTGATAATAGTGCTGGCAGGAAGGAAATGCATTGGAAGTCTCACTACACACAGTTTTTTGTTTCATTGGTGTGTTGTGTGTGTTATTTTTGTGTTTCTTTGTAAAATGGTGAGGCAAGCATTGTCCGCTCTCATGTTAACATGGTGGCCTCGTGCCAGTTTATGATGTGTTTGTGATTCCGTCACAAGCTCCTGAAAGCAATATCGCATTGTTGATGGATTTCGTTATGTGTGTGTTCACGAGTCTGGTCTAAATTACTGATGCACTTGGTCCTGACACAACCTTCGAGTAGCTGTACTTTTACAATCTTAGTTAAACTGGATGAAAAGAGGTTGGCTGTTATTGTTAACTGAAACTAATGGCAAATTCAGTTCTATGAAAACATTAAAAATGTTAAATAAAACAGTCCATGGTAATGAGTCAGCCCAGCAACAGCGAAAGTACCATCTGCATATTTAACCTTTCTTATCAGTAACTGGCCATATGGTGTGCCCAAGACCTGTAACTTCTAACTGTCCAAAGGTTAAAAAAACAACAAAAAAACACCTCCTTCTTCTGAACTAGCTTGCACTGTTCATGTCAAAAGTGTTAGAAACTTATCAAATCTGTCCATCATATAAATACACAGCAAAAACCTGCCGGCTGGAATCTCTAATTTCAGATGGGCATATTAAATATTTCACCATTTAAATGTTACTATTGTTTGACCCGAATCATGTTGATATCATGAGACATGTGAATCTGCTTGTCCAGAAGGTTTAGATTAGGCGTACCGGGTGAGCTGATTGGTCTTTTGGGGGTTTTCTGTGGTGATTGATTCTATGCCATGGCTCAGTTGAACGAAGATCCCTGATTAAAGTTTTTATACTTTTCTGTAGAAAGTGTTTTTCTATATTTCCTTAAAGGAATACTTCACCCTCAGAATGATGTGCCTTCATTTTCTACTCTCCCTCATGCTGATTAACACTCTGGAACACTTTTTTGATATTTATCATGCAGCCAGAGATGTAGAGAGATTTTTGTTTTGCATCAATTCCGTTACAGTGATGTTGAATGGTGCCCGAGCAAAAAGGTCCATAAAAGTCCACAAAAACTATAATTTGATATAATATAACAATATTCCTCCATACTGCTCGTCCAATATAATCTAAGTGTGCTAAATCAGTAGCATCCATAATTTACTGGAAACGCTATCATTTAGTAACTTTTTAGAGCCTAAACCGTAGTATATTGTATTTCCTGGATGCACATTCATGATGTTACGGTAGCCGCAGCAGACTGGGGGTAACACGTTCTGCGCATTCTCAGCCTATAGTAGCCAGTAGGCTGAGAATGAGGGTGAAGTAATCCATTAACATTTATTTCCTCTGTTTCGCCAAGTTATTTTTCTTATTTTTCTATTAATATGTTCTCACATCCAATTGGATGGAGAAGTTAGATCCCTCCTCCTGTCATGGACGAAGCAGCAGCAGATCGAGCGAGGTGACTGAGTAGCACATGCCAATTGCTGAAGAGAAGTTAGTACAGAGGGGAAAAGCACACCCTGTAACCAGGGATTTGTTTCAGGAGAAGAGAAAAAGGAGCAAGTGAGATGACCAGGGATTCTTGTCACTTGAGTTCTTAACATCTGACCGTCTTGGTGAGTAAAAAGAAGCTAGTGCTGCTAGCTAAAGTAGCAAGCATGTACGCCACGCTCCATTCCACCTAGTGTGTGTATGAGTGTCACATACGCACATAAAAAGTTGTCTAAATGGGATGTTTTCAAAAATGTAATTGTTTGTCTAAAGTTTTGAGGGTATGTTTTATAATCAGTTCGATTTTTTAATGTTACACATTGAGCAGAAGCTCTAGATTTGTTTATTTTTTCCTGATCACTATAGGCTATCAGTTACCTGTGAGGTGACAGGTTCTGGTTCCAGCACACTGTAAAAAAAAAGTAAATGTGCAGTTGCAGCTAAAAGTATACTATGAAAAAAAAGTTTGTTAACAGTTTTATAATACTGATTTTATTCAAATTCAAACATTTAATTTCATGCACTCTGAAGGTGATAACTTACCAGACCATGGGGTTAAATATATATGATGCAGATTTAAAATGTTGCATCAATTAAACAGTGTTAGATTTTGAATGAAAGGGAAGATATGGCCATATTTAGAGACATCTTCACTTGTTCGTGTGTATATGCTGAATATGAAAGCTGTATGCAATAAGGGAACTTATTGTCTTGCAGGCTGTTTTTTTTTGTGACGACATTCCTGTCAGTGTTGATCTGGATGGAATCCACAATTCTGGAATCTCTCCTCTTTGAGGAAATGGGAGCCACACAGACCTAAGAGGATTCATAGAAGGGAAAGAGCTCATCTTTCACTCAGGATCCACTGTTCGGTAAGATCTTCTTAGACCATACATACACTAACTGAAAAAAGATAAGGGTGCACCCTAAAAGACTTTTTTCACATTTACCTGAAACGAGCTACGTGAACACACTTTGGATTTTTGGACTTCTGACCTCAGACCCTTGGACAATTGACTAGACTTTTTTTGGACAAACAAAGACAGTGAATATAGTTTATGGTGCCAAACCAGTGGTGATCCATATTTTTTGCCGGCTATGTCTGTTATTGGTGTTGTTAATTGTTAATACACAGCGCTTTCTTCAAATTGTCCATCCCCTGTATTCATTTACCAGTCTTTACACGACCTCACAAACCTAGCACTGGTCCACAGAGGTTATATTAAAAGTCACCAGAGAGGAATATCTCCAAATAATGTTTCTGCTCAACAAAAATACGTACACTGTCAACATTTGTGATCCAAAAATACGTATGATAATAACGCTGACCCTGAAAGCAGTAAGATGTTTTATGCCAACATTTCTGTTTACAGACATATCAACGTATACATTATTCGAACTGATCGACGTGCTTCAGGAGTAATGCAGGAATATTCGCCCATATCTTATAAAAGTCCTGAGCCATCAGGCCTGATTAATAATTGTGGGGCTCTGTCATCTTGTCTTCAGGATTTTTATGGTTCTGAAACATTTTATAAGCCTGTTAAAATAACACAGGCCAATCAGATGATTTAGATCAAGCGAGACACGATCTGTGTCACACACAGTTACACAATTAAAAGGAATATTTTATTTTCCTGTTATTATTTCACGTCCATAATAGGAAAGCGGGAGAGATAACAGCTCGATGCAGCATCGGAGATCATTTTCTACCACTTTTCTGGTTAGAGAATCGACATCCAACACGCTCCTAATCCGGTGCTGCTTCTTCCTGCTCGCCAGGAATTCCGATTACGTCATCCCTCCAGGTTTCCCCGAAACGCTTCTTCAGTCAGTGTCAGTAAACTTCATATGGTGCAAGACACAACCTGAGCAGATGTTGCCCTCATAAAGTAGCCAACAGTAAACACGTTACAGTCATAATTAGATAAACTTATGAAGCCATGTTTGGTTTAAATTGAAATGTTTCAGCTCCGTCTTAGCTGGGGCGTTTTCTCCTCTTCTGATTGGCTGCTGATGGTGTGAGCGAATATCTAAAATGAACCGACATGATTACTTTTTCTCTCCCCACATCATTTACTTAGGCAACTGAGTAGAGCTGTGACGTTCGTGAACGAGTCGATTCTTTTGAACGGC
Organism: Craterocephalus amniculus; assembly: GCA_036024015.1. Taxonomy (NCBI): domain Eukaryota; kingdom Metazoa; phylum Chordata; class Actinopteri; order Atheriniformes; family Atherinidae; genus Craterocephalus; species Craterocephalus amniculus. The sequence continues at coordinate 74 of JAVQJG010050341.1, read as the reverse complement.
TCTTTTAAATGAACGATGAGAACCGAGTCTCAATCGCTTGAGAACCGTTCATTTTTAAACAATTGGCCACGCTG
>JAVQJG010050326.1:0-17319 GCA_036024015.1 Craterocephalus amniculus | reverse complement strand
GTTCGCCTGCAGCGTGCATTCCTGGAAAAACAGGGGGGGGGGGGGTCTTTCCTGAAATACTGATCTAAGAAATAAATGCATTTTAAGATGACACTCAATCCTATATAAGGATGAAAATGTAAAGTAAACCATGAAGTCAGCCACAACCCTTTCCCTTCTTCAATATGCAGTGGTGCGCCTATGGAGGCTGTTGACATAAATCTGAAAGAAATAGATGCAGCTTTTTGATCCTAAACTGCAGCTTGAAGTCAGTTTTTAATGACTGTGTCAGCTTACTTGCAGCCATTTCCCTGTCACTCATTTGTTCCCCATCTTTTGCATTTTCATTGTGTGGAGGGAGTCTATAGGAGTCGTATATTTTTACTGTAAGAAAACATTGCAACTGACATAACAAATAAAAAACGTCTTTTTATTTTAAGAAAGAAAAAACTGGTTTTATATACTGTACGGATCAATTCATTTATCATGAAAAGTCTTAAAAAGCCAGGAAAAACATTTGTTTGATCTTATTTGAGGGCTGGCAAGAGCTTTATTGAGTGTACTAACTCATCTTATGTGGATAAGCTCAAGTGATCCAAAACAATCCATGTGCAAAGTATAAAATGCTTAATATAAGTCAGCGTCAGCAGTGTTTGAACTTACGAACTTCATCACTCTGTGATAAAATTTTTCTTTTTTTCCCTCTTATCTGTTACTGAGTCAAGTTGGCCAAACTCATTCTTAGTCAAAGCTCTTGTGACTTTGCATGCATTTGCACTTGCCAGAAACAGTTTACACAGACTGTGTCTCAAACATGGCGAGGGAATTACAAGAGTTTTGACAGATCTTTTAAAAATATTTCCATCAACTTCATAAAAGGATTAAACGAAACTACTGAAGTACCCTGATGATATATTACTTTTACGAGCCTTCTCCATAGATGGCCCATATAATGAAATATTTTGCTGCTTGAACTGTAGATGAGAAAGAAGGTACAGGTATTGCCATTTTAAAAAATGGATATAACTGTGTCTAAATAATGAAGAGAAAATAGAGAGGAAGAAAATGGTTTTACTAAGTGCTGTGATTAGATGAGTAAATATGCCACAGCATGACAATAACCTTTCCTTTTTCTTCTTTAGTTGCTGTGATGGCAGAAATGACTGTTGTGTCCCTTTATTGTGATCTTATCTGGCACTATTTGGCCGCAGCAGTTTGCAGGGGCTATGCGCCTTTGAGGAAGGGATGAGCAGGAGTGAACATAACACTGTACATCCATCTGACTAATTGGCCCTACACTGCAGACAGAAGAAGAAACTCTGATTTATGAAGCCTGAGAGAGCAGTTTCAGGCTTTAAAAAAAATCTATCTTTCTGTTTACACTCACATCTCAATTTACAGTCCATTTAAAAATGACAAAAAGGTAATCCATGGTCTCATTTAGGAGACACTGTGTTCAGTTTCCTGCTATTTAATGTCCATGATTGAGACCTCATTTGCACAAGCTTATTGTGGGCATTTACTGCTTGCAAAGCATGCAGCACAATTGTATTGTGTTGCATATTGTATTGTGTTGCATGCAGAAAAGGGACACAAATATGCAACGCCTGGGTGATGCCACCTCTGGCAGGCTAAAAGCCCTTTGCAATGGTTTGAATAAGCTGATTATGTCCCACCCAGAGATGATCATGTAACATTTTATTTCGGGTGGCTACAAATTAACCCCCAATTATCTGCACAATAGCTTTTAATTCACTATTCATTTATAATTTGTGGATCCTCTCTTTAATAGGGACGCTGGTTGTTAAAGCGTCTAACTATGCCCCTGAGGTAATGTCGCACACATTGCTGACATACTGTATTCATGACATTGAGTAGACAGTCCTGTCTGGGCCTGTCACACAGCACTGCTCTGCTGCCATGGATACGTCTTGCAATTTCCACACCACCATTGTCACAGAGATTCCTGCCCTTTGATATGGTTTTTGTCACAGCGTTCTTGGAAGTGACTCAAATGAAAGTTGGATATCAGTGTAAACTGACTGTGGAAGTATAAAGGAAATAACTGTTGCTATTTAATCATTTTAATGCACACTTTCCAGCAACAAACTTGAACATTATATGAATATTTCTCAGGATAATTATTTGCATTATGAAGGAAAGTACTGTCTAAGAAAGTCAACACCAGCACATAATCATTACACACTGCTTCAGAACCTCATCAAACGGGCCATAAAAAAAGTGTGACCCATACACTCCAACACTCCAACATACACTGCCTGGCCCAAAAAAAAAGGCATTGCCCTATTGTGTAATTTCTGCATGCATGGATGCAGCTGATGCAATGAGGAACTTATCATTTTTTAAACAACCATGTCCAAAGTCAAATCCTTTGGTCAATCAAATAAAAACAGCAGTAGAGGTCAGGGCTATGTTTAATAGTGAAAGTAAGAATATTTCTACAACTACTGTCTGCTTGGAGGCATGGCCAAGGCAAAGATACTAACACAATGCCTCTCTCAGCTGGCTCACTGTTAGGTCCCCATTGATTTTTAAAAAATCTTTCTGATCACCTTCAAAGCCTTAGATGCACATTTCCTTGAATCCATCTCAGCTTATTGACCTTGTATGTGCCCTTCTAACCATTAAAAAACTGCAGATAATGTGCTGCTAAGTATTTCCAGATCAAACTTTGTGACAAAAGAGATTCTGACCTTTTTCCTTAGACACCCTTTCTCATCAACCTCTATAACTGCCTGTAAATGACTTCTTAAAGCATTGCTTTTAGTGAAAGCCTTTGGTAATGTTATTTCATTATCATAGTCCCAGGAACATACCCTTTAACTAAACTCCATCCATCCATCCATTTTCTGAACCGCTTTATCCAATTGGGTCACGGGTGTGCTGGAGCCTATCCCAGCTGTCAAGGGGCGAGAGGCGGGGTACACCCTGGACAGGTCGCCAGTCTGTCGCAGGGCCGACATGGAGAGACAGACAACCACTCACACACACACTCTAAATAAATAAATATTTTCTTTTACTATTTCAATTACATTTCATCATTTATTAGGTGTTTTAGATGATTCTATATTGCACCTTTCATAAAAAGCATCACGAAGTGCTTCACAAGTTAAAAACAACAGGAAAAGTCATAGATATTGAATAGATATTGATTATACATATGCACACACACACACATATATACTGTATATATATATCTATATATATATATATATATATATTTTTTTTAAATGCCACTGGTTTCTCTCTCTCTGACATTAAATCCATTTATAAAAACTTTTAGAGTATATTGTCTGCCTCTATAATAGCTGAAAAGATTACCTTAAAAGTAAAGTTAGATTAAAATTAATAAATAAAAGCTCAACTAAATGACAGCCTGATGCCAGCCCATCCATGGCAGCAGAGAGTATCACGGATGAGACGCCCCCAGCCCTGCGTAGGCCCCGAACCACACCACCTCTAAAAGGCCATAATGTTTAGGGCCACCCAGAGGGGAGCCACACCACAGCATCAAACCCATAGACAACACAGGCATGGCTCATAGTGTGAAGGATCCGCAGGCGGAAAACGCTGGAGTTAGGTACATTTATTTAAGAATCAAACAAGACTAAAAAGTAAAAAGTAATAGACGTCATTTACAATAAAAACAAAAGATAGAGAGACAAAACAAACAAGTGGATAGGAGGAGAATAATAAAAAAACATAATTTCATCTAAATGACATCAACACAGATGCCAAACGAAGACACTCCATTGTACTGTGTTATGTGTAAATCTTATATTAAAACAGAATTGACTGAAAGCCATAAGGCACAAACCAATGACGGAATATAAACAACATGATGTGAAATATATTTTATCCTGGTTATTAAGTCAAACTTCAATCAAACTGACTTCTCTAATAGGTTTACATGCAGAAGCTTGAGGTCGCGTTAATGTAATGTAATTACATTAACTCTAATGTCCAGAGGCTTACTTTCATATTATTGGATTCTTCCAAAACTCACAAGATTTCTAGATTTGTAAAACCACTTCTGAAGTATTGCTCAGTGATGTTATTAATGACATTAATTTTAATTTAGCTAGACGAGTCTCAATTGTCTCCTTAGAACATCAGGGACCTTATTGAAGCTATCTCATAATTATGAGATAGTATCTCAAAATTATGAGATGCTTAAGTCATAATTATGAGATAGTATCTCATAATTATGAGATACTTAAGTCATAATTATGAGATACAATGTTTTTTTTTTCATCAGAGTGACGGAAATGGGCTTCCATTATTTATATATATATATATGTGTGTGTGTGCGTGTGTATGTATATATATATATTTGTGTGTGTGTATGTATGTTAATGGCTGCTTTATAATTTGCCTGCCTGTAAAATGAAAAGGGACTTGTGTTCCAGCAGCTCCTTCTTCAGTGTCTGACTGACAACCTCTTCAGCTTTAAAACTGATGATGAGCACAGAAGCGGCGAAGATGTTTCTCCAGAAATAATTTCTGACATCCTGTTCATCCCTCACCTCACAAATCATGTCTTCCTCGTGAGACTTTTTTTTCTCTTTGCCTCGGTTTATTTTTGCCAAATCTCTCTGTCTTGTTCCACCTGATTACTCAGCTCCCGTCTGCAGGCTTACTCACAGGGCAGAGTCCACGTGATTAAACAGGAACCAGTATTCTATAGTTTTCAGAGTTTCTTGTCCCCAGCCTTTTTAAAGCTCAGTGACCTTATTATACAGGGGGAGGGGGATGAAAAAAGAGTGTCCTAGGTAAACCTTCAGCACCTTGGCCTGGGTCACCTGCAGGTTGTTTCACAACCTCTCAGGTGGTTGGCCGTCTTTGTGTAGCTTGAAGTTGAAAAACAAAGTTTAAATATCATAGCTCTTATGATTTGTTTTGTTGTTTTCAAGCTTTATATCGTGTTTGCATATCCAAAAGATCCTTCCTCTTTGTAAAAGACATGTTATGGCTTAGGACTTGATTTTTTTTAAGCTTTATGTTGCACCTAAAATTGCATTCATTATCTTGAAAAATATTTTAGAGTCCCATCATAGACACCAAAGAGGAGAGGTCATCATTTCTCAGTCCCTTTGCTTCACAAATTTCTATAAAAAAAACCTTTGTTTTGTCACAGAGTGAACAGAGTGTTATTTTCTCCTGTATTGTTTTTCAGTCATGTTCAGATTCCCTACACTTACTCTTAGTCTCTTTGCATGATAGCTAAAGTGGACATGGTGAAGCCCAAATTAGGACAGTCAGAGGTTAAATTTGTTAAAGTCTGAAAGTCAATTTTGAAGAACACAGTTCAGTTGTCGGGGATTATTGTTTTCTAGCTAAACCTCTTTGATGGATCTTTCCACGCAATCATTGCATGTTTGTGCCACGGATTTGGCATGGATAAAAAAATATTTATAACCTTTCAGTTCCTGTATCCATATGGGGCATCTGTATCTTAGGGTCTGGGAGGGCTTAAATGTCTGCAAGCCAAGCAACAATATGTTGCCCAGTTGTTTTTAGTGTTCAAGCCATTTGTGAACTTCAAACCATATGACCTCAAAACTTTGAGTTCGGTCCCTGGAAAGATTTTCCATTTTTGGCTGCACTGGCAGGAAAAAGCTAACAAGGAAAACAAACACTTGAAGTGGCGTTTGTAGGACTCACTTCATCACTGAGACACAATGCTAAAATCAGCTTCTCTAAAGCCTAAATCAGATTTGTAATATGGCATGAGCTGGCAGTGTGTTAAAAAATTTGATCAATTTAGTAAGGTGAAGTTGCACATGTGTTGGTTGGGTCATGCTGGTTAGAACACTGGCTCGGGGGGTGCAGTAGCCAAGAAAATGGTCTTATGGACAGATCCTGGCAGAAAGGTTTCCGGTTCCGCAGCGAGAGGTCACTGCTTTGATGTTCACAGCTGCGAGAAAATCAGGAAGTCTTCATGAGGGGAACAGGGCAAGCCCAGAAAAGCAACTACACTTGAGGGAGCTATATACCCGATTTCACGTTCGGCTAGTTTAGTTAGACACAGCGGCTAGTTTGGCGTGACACATTTTCTCTGCCAGGTTAATTTTTCGGAACGTCCAGACTCCGATCAGCCAGTAATAGCGTTCCCCTAGTGATCTGGTATCAAGTTACGAAAGTTAAACCCCTTAGCCGAGAAAAAGCGTCACACAATAGCTAAAAAAAACTAGCCGCTATTACTAACTAAGCTAGCTGGACGTGAAATCGGGTATAGTCCCTTAAAAGAAAAAAAAATGGCCCAAAACCCCACAAACAATATTTGCAAATGACTTTACAATAAACAAGTCCAAAGTCACTTGGAACAAGCGTACCTGGCAACACTGTTACATACATAGATATACATAATATTTCTATGAACTACAGTTCATATGCAACAGTGGGGCATCTCCTTATTGGGTCTGACTGGAAAACTGAGCCACAAATTGATTCCACTTCTCACCAGGGGCTCCACACGATCATTCAGTATGGGCCACCAGACTTGGAGCTCCCCTAGAACCGCCCCAGCCGACGGCATCACTGCATCTATCATCCTGAGCTTAACTTCACACTCCTTACTAATGTCTCATTGATTTTCTGCACTGGTTTCTAATATTAAACGTTAACCTGCAATGCAGAGTTGAATACAAATGTTATAAATGACAGAGCTGGCTGCTTGCAAAAGCTTGGGAGAGATCAGAGAGCAGTTTAGCTCACTGCATAATCCCCTCTGTAGCAAGTTATGGTGTCATTAGAGCATGAAATACATGACTGCTGCCCAGAGGCTGTAGAGGCCTCAGAGAGTCACAGACCAGGGACAGAGCTCATGGGCACATAAAGGCCAGTCTTGTCGAGTACATGCTGTACTTCCTGTGGAGGGACAAACAGCTACATTACATAACTATTTTTAAGAAGTGTTTCTGAATCAACTGAAAATCTCAGTATTTTTGTGCTTCTTTGCGCAAATTGTTTACTCAGAGATGTCAGATGCATCACAGTGCATGATCTTTACATTCCTGTTTGTGTGGGGCGGTTACAGAAACATTTTTTTTAATTCACCTGTGTGTCACTTGTGTGAACAGCCTGAACATAAATGGGGGATTAGGAGTAAGTTTTCACCAAAACTACACTTACAGTTTGCTCAATAAATCCACTGAGTGAAAAAACTGTAGATAAACGGATGGGTATAAATTAGATTTACTCTGTATCACAGAAGTCTGCTTCAAACAAGGCAGACTCTCTTTAGTTTGATAAGCATAATAAACAAGTTCCTGTAGGCAATAAGTGTTTAATGACTGTGAAACATGATGGAAATAAATGACTTTATGAGGGATGGAAGGAGTAGGAGACATCAGCCCGAACAAGCCCATGAGATGTGACCACACAAGCTGCAGCACAAATGAGTGTGACAGATGTGAAAGGAAATAACCAATAAATGATGACACGACTCTGATGGTAACGGCAGACAGACATGCGGTGGTTTTGTAGCTCTGGCTGTTGAATAGTGTTACAATTAGATTGTGGAATGAATAATAAATTGACTCATAGCTAAATATATGTACATCATTTTCTGAATTTGAGAAACGTGTATGTGCTTGGAATATGCAGTTTATGTGTTTTTACTGCACTTAACAGAAGTGGTTTCTGGCTCAGAGCGATGAACAGGTTTGCTTGATTTGAATTGTAGAGTACTCTGCACATCCATCTTTTTAAGTAGCTGAATAGTAATTAAATTGTTATTTACCACTATAACAAAAAAAAGTCACTTGATGTAATTAAAATGTCTTTTTTGTGCCTTTTATCATATTATATGCCAGACTGTATACAAACTGTGTAAAGCACAACCAAAGAGGCAGAGTTTGAACACCTTTAATTCATCTAATAATGATACATTTTGGCAGCACAATTGGTTACTTGATGATGAGCCAAGTTATAGTGGGCGTTTTCCCTATTGACTAAAAGGGAAAGTAATGAGAGTATTCTGGCAACAAACATGTGGAAGCAAGCCAAAAAGACAGGATATTCAGGAAGTGGAAAAATAGAACTTTTTAATTTCTTTTTTAAAATTTCATATGTTATTTTCAAAAAGAGAATATTTTTAATGTTTGCAAGTTTGCTGTTCAACATAAAATTCAAATTCAACATAATCTGAAATAGGAATATGTCATTTCTTTGTTGGATATCAGGTACACACCTGCAACTTGTCCTTTACCATATATCTCACCTGAAGCCGCCAGTAAAGTCTAAATTCTGAATTGGATTATGCAGGTGTAGAAATTATACTGATGACTTGCAGGGTCAGAGGAGTCAGTGCCATCCTAGATCAGGTGAGAGGCAGAATACACAGGTCACCAGTCCATCACAGGCAAACAAACAACCACGTATACTCATGCTGCATTCAATTTGTCTCGGCGCTCGGAACTCGGCACTGGGAATGACGTCACATCCGAGTTGAGTGCGTTCAGGTTGACCAAGTCGGAAAACTTGAGAATTATTTCAGAGGCTAAACATGTTAGCAAACAGCTTCTAGTGTTAGAAGGTAGATCAGATCCTACGCTTATATTTTGCAACTCTGCATAAAAGTGACAAAGCACTATCTTTAACTTATGTACAGTTAAATAAGAACATTTAGACATAAATATATGTACTCTTAGATTCAGTAACCATTGATTTGTTGGGCCGCCATCTTTAGTTGAAGGGTTGGCGGAACTACCCTGACTTTCCGAGTCTGATTTCCGACTTCAGGGAGCATTCAGGTTGTATTTCTAACTCGGAACTCGGAAAATCCGACTTCCGAGGACAAATCGTCATCGACTTCATCATACTCACTCCTTTGAGGAAATTAGAACTAGCATTTAGCCACTCATGCGTGTCTGTGTGGACTGTGGGAGTAAGCTGGAGCACCTAGAGAGAAGCCACACCTATGCAAAGAACATTCAAACTCCACACAGAGCTCAACTGTCCACACCAGGAATTTTTTTTGGGCTGCATTATATCTCCATGCATGCCCTTCAATATCATTGCATGCTTTACATTTTGCATGATGTAAAATTGTTAAAACATTCAGAAAGTAAGTAAAGAATTAAATCCAAAGGTAAAGCTTAACTGGGCACAAACTGATGCAAAATCCAGGCTAGGTCATATGCCATCTGTGTTTAAAGGCAGTGAAAATACAGAAAAATAAAAAGAACTATGGAGCAGAATAACAAAATAGAGCTATAACGCATAGTCTACAATAGAAGCCTATTAGTGACTGAGGTCAAATGAAATGGAGATGTCATACAAACCTGAAATTACAGGTTATGTGATGATTCAAGTTCTCTTTTTCTGTGAGATATAAAGAATAAAATGGAGCTCACTCCTGATAAGGAAACCCTGTCATATTTACAGAAGTACAAATTTATATCTGAGCCCATCTAGAAAATTGCCTTTCTCTGCTAAACTGGCACATTAAATCATGTCATAAGACTTTATGAAACATGATTAGTTTGTTTCCTGCCAAGCCTGCCAGCAATTTTTATAGTGTATAAGAACTTTATTTGAGACAGTTTGCAGAGATAATATGAAAGTATATCTAGTAACTGAGATTAACTGTAAACATGTTGAAAATCTTCTTAAATAACAAAAAATAAATCGTGTTATCTGGAGCTTGGCTGTCCAGTGAGAAATATATTGGCTGATGTAGGGAGAGAGAGGAAAGCAGTTTAGAATTTCATGAATTCATGAATATATTAAAGCGGATCAATGCAAGTCTGGGTATTGGGTTTACCAGGCAGTGCGCACCCCAAAGCTGTAGGGGGAGCTCCAGAGCGAGAAACTAGGTGACAGACGAAGAAGAATGTTGCAAACAGAGGCATCTTACGGTTGTCTTGAACAGGCTACGGCTAGTTAGCATGGCTTTAAAGGCATCTAGTAAAAGTAATTATCAAAGCAGTACAAAAGCAAATACCGAATCACAGAGTAAACAAGCATATTTGTCCAAACGGATTTACGACCGGCCTTATAGCGCTAGTCTCGTGTATCGCGAGACTTCCAAACCAAAACAAGCGCGATTGTCAATGGGCTAAACTGCAAGCACCGTTTCTGGTAGGGGGAGACCCGATGAAGGAGGAAATGTCCGCTTTTTCATAAGAACAGGTCAGTCAAGCAAAATACTTACTTCCAAGCTGCTTTATGACGATGATAATGCTGCATAGAGCCGCTTTAAGATTTATCTCTGCATTCATGATTCAAATTTCACAGCCATGATTTAAAAAAACAACACAAATTAATTTGCTTAATGTAGGTAATATATTTTTCATAATCATCTGTTGACACTCTGAAATGATCTTGCGACCCCACCCACAGTTTGGGAACCACTGGTCTAACACTTTGATCTCAAGCCTGCATATCATATGATTGAAAGCAAATGATATTCATGAGTCTTTTCACATAGAAAATATTGTTATCTTATTTAAGTGTGTTTGTCTTCCAGGAACGAAGCGCCACTGTGTGTGAACAACATCAATGTCAGACGAGGCGCTCCATGGTCACATGACATTGTGCAGGTCTGCGGGGTCTACTGAAGAGAAAGGTCTACTCAAAAAGACTTTGGGGGGGGGGGGACAAGAAACATCCCGATGTGAAAAGCTATAGCCACAAAGACACTCACATGGAAGCAGTTCCTCAATTATATCACATAATTACTGTTAAAAAAAATGATCAAGGAGGTAAATCATACAGGGCAGAGCCAGAGAAGTGTACGGTGTCATCATGGAGCCTGACCCTCAAATATTGACAAGAGGCTGCACATTTATGTTAAGTTAGTAACTTAAACCTATCATTTTCAAACATTCCCAGTAAAAAAGTGTTTAAATATATGTCATTTTTAAAATCTATTATTAGAAGTCTAGTGTATTCCCAATTTAAGTTAGCCTCTTAGCCTCTTTGTTTGGGGTTTTTAAGCTTGTTTTGTGTTCTCTCTAAAGTAGTTAGAAAAGAAAGGTAATAAAACATGCATTGGTTTGTTGATCAATATTTGGAGATGACATTTTCAAAAGCAAAATGGGAAAAAAGTGCAGCACAGACAGTGATTTAGGTTATTTACTCAGCAGTTTTAAAGAATCAATCAAAAGAAAAATGTGGAAAAACTTTTGTCTCTGGCAACAATGAAACATTAAATGTGTTTTTTGGTATACAGTCAGAAAACAAATTGTACATTTTCACTGCACACAAAGAGCATTATGGAGAAATGTTGGCCCCGTTATAAAGACTTCATATAAACATTTATGTTTCATTTCTGTCTCATCAGTCCCCTTTTTTGTCATCAATAACATGAAAAATAAAACAATTCACAGTTTCCATTTGTCTATTACACACTATTATAAAAGCTTTAATAAAAACATTGTCTACAGGCATAAGCAGTGTATCATGAGAAAAAAGTGGTGAGAGGACATCTCTTAGAATAATTTTATGTCTCTCTGAAATTAAAACGAAATTTGTGAAAGTAGACCAAGTTCCCATGCATTTATATACATAAATGACGTCGGTCACAACTGAAGCTGAAAATTAAAAGAGGAAATACTCGCAGCTCTCAGTTTTTGGTGCTATAATCTTTCAAATGAAACTAAATGAAACTGTTTCCAGATTTTAAAAGGATGAAGATGCAAAACTCCTCATTGCAAGATGCTCCACAATCGCTCATTAGTTCTTTATTTCATGTTTTTTTTTCATCAAAGGCATCACATCTATTCAATCACATCCAAACTTTTCTTTTCAAACTAAATTATATGTGAAACAAACAGAAAACTCTGTCACGCTGCAGGTCCTAAAGAAACTCTACTTGGCTTTCTGACCTCAAAACACTTCTGATTTGTGGTGGCACACTGCATCCATTATGAACACTCATGAACTGCAGCATCCTGAGGCTGACAAACTGCATTTAACAACTTTTTATGTCCAGGCAGGGGCTCCATGTGACAGTTGCATTTTGCTTTGCAGCACTGCTTCAAATGCCAGCAACTGGATGTCAACACAATGGCAATTTTGAACACATGTCTGACACACCAAGGAAATGTGTGAGCCTACAGTGAAGCAACCTGAAAGATCTGAGATCACACACAGCATTGTGTGTTTACATGTACTGCCCTCCTCTGGTGCAGAAACTTGACCTTTGTCTCTCTTCAGTGACATAAAATGACATTCTTCAATGTCAGACTGAGGTTGCTTTAGAAAACAGTATCCAATTCAGAACTACATATGAAAGTGGTCCATATGGAAAAATCTTATTCGGGCTGTTCACTCTCGTGGCATTTTAAAAATAAATACAGATATGGGTATTCATGGGTAAAAGTCAAATTTGGGTAATTTTTGCCTGCAGTGTGAACATATTCTAGTTTAACATAAGATCATGTGAAAGTGAAGTTTCAGTCAAACCTTGTAAGTGAGATAAAAACCATTTAGTATAAAATAAAACAAAATAACATTTCAGAAACTGCATATGATGGGATGTTTCTTTCCCCAGTTCTCTGCTGTCATTTAAAACAATAATATAGTTCTGCTTTATTAAGGGTTTAACTTAACAGTTTATTGTCATAGCTTGGCTGTAAAAGTTAACATGACTGTCTTTACCAAAACAGACGTTTCTTTCTGACATTAAGGCAAGGATTGATCCCACAACCGCCTGGATGAAAGTCATGCACACTGACCAGTCAGCCAAAGGGATATCCCTGTGGCAGAGTAGCCAGGGCGCATTATCAGTCGGACAGATATTGACAGGACCACATTATCACATCAGCATCATTTTGCCAGTCAACAGTGTGAAACTTCTACATCATCTTGCAGTGAGGTGTTGTGTTACGTTAGCAAGACGTTAGCTACATTGTTGCATTTTTGAAGGATAAAAAATATAAACAAAACATAGTAAATTTTTTACCTTTTCTGTCAAACACCACTATTTTGTGCTGGGAACCAACATAACAATCCCTTTTGTTGACATGAAACCAGGCTGCTTTTTAAAAGTTTATTTCTTTATTCGCCTCTGTAAATTGTAAAACTCCAGTCTCCTGGACTCCTAATTGAAAAATATCAACTGTCATTTGAATAAAAAGTAAAAAGATGTCATTTTCCACAGACAAAAACAAAACGTATGGACGATACAGTATGACATGACAGATTTCTGCTCTTATACTGAAGATGATGTGTTTCCAAAGACTCTTCTCACAGTTTAGGGGTATCAGTGGGAGCCAATGGAGCTCTGCCCCGTCGGAATCGAGGTGGTAAATTCCCATCAGTGTCACCTACAGAGAAGACATCAAAACCTCAGTTAAAACAATGTCAATCTCACCAGAAACTCAAAGAAACCTCACCCCAACAAAGTGGCAAATCATTATATTTTTCTGCACAGTATCAAGATAATTTGTTCTAAAAGAAAATATTAATTTATCCAGACAGCCTGAAGAAGAACAAACTAAACATGCTACCTCTGAAAAACTAATCAAATACTGAATATGAACGTAATGAAGTTGATGTTCCAGTTCCAAACAGATGAGCAGATCAGCAAAGCAAACATTTAAAATAGGATAAATTCTCTTGAGAAAGTCTGTCGGATATATGGGACACTGTTCTCATATATCCGACAGATATATGAGAACAGTGGCATAAGTCCACCACCAAGATAAATGTCTTGGTGGTGGACTTGTGCATTATGCATATATATTATTTCCATTGGAGATTAAATCTCCAAAAGATTACTGCAGAGCAAGCACAACTAAAAGCTAAGGCAGAGAGGAAAAGTGTAAAGCCTCAGACAAGTCCAGTCTATTAGCTTAAAGACCAGAGTCCAAACTGAGCACAGAGAAGCAGCTTTAATGCTGCAAAAAAGTGGAACAAACTGCCAATAAGATTAAACTTTCACCAAATGTAGAAACGTTTAGATCAATCAAGGTTAAAAACATTTCTAATGCATCTAATCTGCAAGGTTTTAATTCATCTTGCTTTAAATCTTTTTAAATATTTGTTTTTGTGTAATTTTCATCTTTTAAATACATTTATTAGGATTCTAGCTTGCTTTTTAATGCTTACAAATGTCTAAAAATCCACATTAAAATCAACACTTAATCAAAGAGTAATTTTCCATAGAATATTCATATTCAATGTTGAAGTATACACACTTGGTAAATTAGGAACTCCTTTTTTGAAAAAACATAAACAGCTAATGGCAGCAGCTCATTGCATAGAAACATAGAAAACATCAAATGCAAATTATGTTTTACATAAAGAATACATAACATTAAGCAACTCTTGTCCCTGGGAAAAGACGGAAAGAAAGAAGGGAAAAAACAAACATAAAAACCTCAATATAAACAACTGCAATTGTGAAAACAATAAACACCCAACTCTATCGATCAAATATGATATAATCAGATGAGCTGGTCGGAGTTTTTAAGAAAACGCTGATTTACTTGGATTTTCCTACACATCTATCCCTAGAGAATGGTTAGAAAAAGATGAATTTTCAAGCGAACAGCAGTTGTCTGGATGAAAATGACTTGTGAATCCGAGAAAAATTGATATACTTGTTGAAGAAAGGCAACAGCAACTCAAAAACTGTCTGCAGGATACCATCTATTGATGCACAACATGTTGACTCTGGAAGCGGATGGACTACAGCAGCAGAAGATGACATCAGGAACCCCTCCTGACAGCTAAGAACAGGAAACTGAGGCTACAATTCACACAGACTCACCAGAACTGGACAATAAAAGATGGAGAAATGTTTTCTGGTCTGACGAGTCCCTTTCTCAGCTGCACATAGGCTCAGAATTTGGTGGAAACAGCATGAAAGCATGAACCCATCCTGCTGTCGATCGACAGTTTAGGCTGCTACTGGTGTGATGGTGGAGGAGATTTTCTTGTCCCACTTTGGCCCCCTTAGTATACACATGGCATGATTTAACCAGCACAGCCTCTCAGAGTATTGCTGCTGACCATGTCCATCCCTTTCTGAGCACAGTGGAGCATCTTCTGATGGTTACAGCTTCCAGCAGGATGATGCATCATGTCACAAAGCTCAGAAAATGGTTGCTTGAAAGAGCCAATGACTTCACTGGACACCAACAGCCTCCACAGTCACCACATCTTAATCCAGTATTTCCCCTTTGGGATGTGGGGGAATGGGAGATTCTCATCATGTGCAGCAACTGTGTGATGCTGCCATGTCAATATAGAGCAGAACCTAGGAGGAATGTTTCTAACACTGTTGGATCTTTGCCACCAAGAAGGCAGTTCTGAAGGCAAAAGGGAGTCCAAGCTATTACTGGCAACACATGCCGAATAAACTGGCTGGCAAGTGTATATTTACATCCAACTGCATAAAATTAGCTGAATGTTGGTGCAACTCTGGAAAGAGTTTCATTGGACCAGCACCAATATCAGTCAGCTGCCTCAAGTCGCTTTGGATTTCTGATATTTCCCCCGGTTACATAACACTGACCAACACAAGCAAGGAATATCACAATCACGTGTAAGATTTGGTTTGTACTTTAGCATCCAATCCTGAAATAAAGAGCGGATAAAATGCAGAGCGGACAGATTTGTGCTGGTTTGTTATTCCTTTTCAGTTTGCTTTGAGTCACCAGAGCTGAAGTCGTGCTCCTACAGGCAGATTTGACCTGCAGCATCACAGCTGTCCTGCAACCCAAACCGAACACTGACCCCTCTACCCTGCTGTGAAATGTGATCCCCCACCTGTGATTGGATGAGAGCTGCTGCTGAGATGGAAGGACAGTGGGCGGGGTTCGGTGGTGGGGGTGGGGGGGGGCAGATAAGCGGGCGGAAAGCTGTATGGTGGGCACGCCGGATTAATTGCGTGGCACTGAATTTTTTTGAACATCCCCTAAATTTACAAGCTCTAATCCTTGTCAGATAAGAACACAGCTGCTACCCAGCCGACATCACTAGCCCTCTGTAACCAGTTGCTGTTCAGAAACCCCTCCTCCCAGTTCACCACACACACACTGGGAAAGTAGATCTACACCATGATGAACCCAAACTGTGTTTATTTACTGTGAAACTGTTTTTACTGACTGATCTGTCCCCTGAGGACATATTTCACTCTGCTGCTTTCCCAAACATGTAAGCTTGTTTACAGCAAAGCAATGACTAATACAGAGCAGCTGACATGGAGGGTACTTTAGTTTTAAAGTGTGGATAATAATCCAGATATACATAAGGCTGAGGAGGCGCAGCAGTGAAGAATTTGGGCTGCCATTAAACAATAATCTCTGTGCTGAAACATCCTTCACTGAAGCCATAAATCAAACTGAAGTCAGTTTTCGATAATTTAGAATAGTATATAGTGCCAATTTCCTCTTTTTATTTTTATACCTTTAACCAGGAAGATTGAAGAATTTGTGTAAAGAAAACAAAATAAGTGCACTGTTTTCCTATTCTATGGTTTCACAGTTAAGAACAAAACATAATCCTCATGTGTCCCTCTGTTTTATGCAAACACAATAACGTAAAAGATCTGATGATGGTACAAAATAATAGTTGGAGGCTAGCCAAAGCTAGTATATTAATATAATATACACTGTATATATATATATATATCATTGTTTCTGTGTTGCCTTTTTCTTCTGCCTATTAGAAGAAAAATCTATCTATCTATGATGGTTAGGGATCTATACAAGATGCAGAATATGGTGTTGCTGAAGTACGAAAACGAAGGAAAAAACACACACTTGCAGCAGGTGATAGAGGACAGATGGAGGGACATAACTGCTGTCATTTTCACGACCACACTGCTAAAGATCAGAACGCACCAATGGTGTACTACCTTGCTGTGTCTCACAAGACTCACATCAAACACCAAGAAGAATTGTTAGCCTGCATGACAATACAGCATGACAATACAGACCATAAAGTTCCACATACAGTATTAGTTGTCAGGAGAAAAATGTACATCTGTCTGTGAAGTTAAGTTTGTAAAACATCAAAACAATCAACATAGCTGGTAAGCTACACATTAGTTGTTTTCTGACTACATAAAGCTTAAACTTACATTACATTTTATACCATACTTGTAAAGGGACAGAGCAGGTAGCCCAGGAGTTTAAATCAGGTGACATGACTGGACCATTGCAGTTAACAAGCATTGAACTATAACACACTAACATTATTCACATTGTTTATATTTTTTTAAATAAAAAATGTCACTATTGTGTGAATACTGTTCTAAAATGTGACGACTTACTGCAGGAGCAATATTTCCAACAGGATTCACTGAGGTTATGGGTTCTATGTATGCTTCAGTTACTTCTATTCAGTTATAACTCTTTA
>JAVQJG010050322.1:0-10284 GCA_036024015.1 Craterocephalus amniculus | reverse complement strand
AATTTATACTTGATTCCCTTGCAAGAAACTAAGATTCTTCTTACTGAGAAACTTCCCTGCACTGTCCAGCATCCAGGTATTTATGACAATCACACTGGTTGTTGATAGATATACTGAATAGTTTTCAAGTCACTGAATCGTTTCGGATCGAATGGTTCTAACAGAACTAGAATCGTTCATGAATCGTATCGTAACCACAAACCCTGATATGAATTGAATCGTTGTTAAAATGAATCGTTACACCCCTAGAAGGACCTGATTTACGTTTAGTGGTGGTTCAGTTAAGACTGAATCGTGCGCCTGTTATCTTATTTGCAGATGACATGACAGGGCGCATACAAAGGGTGCATATATTGGGGGAAAAAGCTGAATGTTACGGTAGTTTTGAGACACGACATTCATCTCAATCAGTGGTGGCAGTCCTGCAAGTTTTAGATGTCTCCCAGCTCCAACACACCTGATTCAAAGCAAATAATGATCCAACAGCCTTTCAAGCTCTGCACACTGACTCAGTTTGAATCCACGTTTAATATTTGCAGGACAAGGCCCACCGGGTAATAAGTGAATCAAGAACGGATTCACAGAAAAGCACCTAAAATGCTTTGAAAAGCTCTGTGTGTCACATAAACCAAAATTATGATAATAATTAGGGGCAGTGATTATGGGTCATGTTTAAATCAAACTAATTCAGTTAAAGATATTAAATTCAAGTTTGTAAAACAATAGCACTACAGATAATTTATCATAACATGGGAGATTAATAGCAGCTGTTACCTCTTGTGATGCTTTTTCTTCGTTAGGCTCATCTTCTATTCCCTTCAAAGTACTCAGCTCTTCATCTGCACACAGAGAAACAATATTTCCACCACCGGGGGAAAAGACGGAGACCTAAGTAGTGTTTCTGGACATTTGCTTATCAGACACTGATTTCACATTACATGCAGCTTGAACGTGAATAAAAAGACATGCAGGAACTCACTGAGCCTCTTGTTTTCCTCTCTCAGGGTGTGCAGGTCTCTTGTGGTCGACAGGATTTGTTCCTGACTCTCTGCCAGTCTTTTCTCAATGTCAAAATACTGCTGCTCTGTAAGGGAACACCGACAGAAGTTTACAAGTACAGAAACTGCATATTTCATTTGTGCTGTAGTTGTATTTATCTAAAACAAATAAAAGTTTGAAACAGCAGCATTATGGAGCGTAATAGTCTGTTCAATTCAGCTGCATCAAATTCAACATAATAAATGCCTAACACAGATGAAGGAGTAAAATAAAGACGAGATTTATCGTTTCTTCGCAGCTAAACGTCAACATGATGGGAAACATCTCGCCAAACTCCACTTTTACCTGCTGAACAGCAAATACACAGATGCAACCCCGATGCTAAAATTGTGTTTTTATTTATTTTTATCATTAATCCAAGAAAAACTTGCCGGAGTTTTATTTTTCTAAAAACACTTTCATATTTGAAACTTGTCCTTATCTCGTTTTCCGCTAACGCTAGCTTTAGCATGACATGGTGGCTAACATGCGCGAGCATTTAGCCGGCTGGGGCCAAACTTGGCTCTGCTTTTCACGCCGAATAATATTTTAAACTGTCTGAGTTTGGGATTGCATCTCTAACAGACAGGACAACGAGCAGCATGCAGATAAAGCAGGAATTACCCACCGCTGTCCGCTTTGAAGCGCTCGTGCTGCGTCCTAAGCGCCTCGTTAGCATTTTGCAGCTCCGTTACAAACTTCTCGAGCTTGTTTTGGACGCTTTTAGGGAGTTTGTTCAACTCTGTCCGCTCCAAAGCCTGGAGCAGAACCACCGACATCTCCGCCTCAGAATATCACGATAGTTAGAACCGAACGGCAGCAATCATGAACGATTTCTGTCACCAAAAACAAAAACCCGGTGAGAGAAGTAGTGAAAGCGTGAAACTACATTCAGACAACAGCCGGATACGGATCTTGACCTTTCACATTAAAACGACATGTACACTAAAATAGGTTTGGACTCGCTATTGCTGAAAGTCACGACAGATACGAAGGCCTTGTTTGTTGATTAACCTTCAAGTTGTTATTTTATTTATCCAATTCATCCCAGAAACCCCCAAGAAAACGCGTGTGACATTAACCGGATTCTGTTTTGTTTTAGTTTGAAAGGAAACCAGGAACATCGCTTTCACTTGACGATTGTGTGCGCGTCCCTGATGACGACAGAGGACTGCGACGGAAATGCGTTGGTCCGCAAAGCATTGTGGTAAATGATGTTTTTCGCTCTGCTGACGAACCACTAGCAGCTGTCAAACTTAACAGCAAGCTGCCAATTTTCTGGCTCATATTTCGCCAGCCGTTCAGGTATTTCCCTGCCACACATAGAAGTTATTATATTCGAAGCTTTGGAAATGTTAAACTGGAATTTGGACCCGGTAATTTATCTAAATATAATAAGATATGTAGCAACCGGCTAGCTAAAGTTAGAGGGGAAAATGCTCAGTATGAAGACTGAGTTGTTTTAATGTTTTTTTTTTTTTTTTTTATGGACCTCTTTGGGTCTGGAATAAAGTTTTTTTGATTGATAATAGTTTAACAATTTCATAGAAATAAAAGTATCAGTGATCTTATCTCGCTTAGCAGTTTGTTTCTACATGTTTGGTAGTAATTACGACAGATGTATGAAAGTAGGTATTTACGTGGCCTCTGCATTTCATTTTCAGGCAGCATGGGTCGTGGTTATATAGTAGAAGATGCTGTGGAGGAATATCTGTCTAAACTATGTTCACAACAAGCAGGTCCAGCTACAGGTCTGCTGATTGGACAGGTAAGTCTGGCATATTCCGCCCTGCTTTGTCTTTAATGAAATGGTGTGGAACTGATCATTATTTTAATTATATATTAATGCCTCCTAGGGTCTGCATTTAACACATTTTAACCTTGTTTATGGTTTACTTTACAATGCATGATGAATCCACACGTTGAAATACTTCTGTTTTTAATGCACTCTGTATATTCTGTTTTTTTGTCTGTTTTAGTAAACTGGTGCTCAAGCAATTTTGAAAATATTATTTTTATGCTTTGAGAGTATTTTATGAAATGTGTGAATAGAGATTAGAGCTGGGCAAAAAAAATCGAGATTTTCAGATATATCGAGACTTTGTCACACGAGATACAGACTAAGAAAATATCGTTTATATCGAGTTGGCTTGTTTTGAGTTAAAAAGTATCTCTTCTTCACCATTTTGCACAACTTTGTTTCGTTCATTGAAAGGTACTTTATATCATTTTAATACACATCTACTTTAATTTTAGTCAAATATTTTAACGCACATGTGTTTCTGATCCTTAATAAAAGTGCATTTAGCACTGAAGGCTGTAAATCTGTGTACTTGACCAAAAACATTTATATCGAGATGTATATCGTAATAGTTATTGAGTAAAACATTATCAAGACATGAACATTGGTTCATATCGCCCAGCCCTAATAGAGATTGATTAATATTAATTAAATGACACTTTCAGAGCTCCGTCCTGAGGGACTTTGTTGTCATGGCAGCCCAGACACCCCAAAATGAGGAGTCTGCTGGAGCTGGAAAGTCTGTGGACAAAGACTGGGTGTCTGAGCACGCCCGACAGGTAGGCTGAGACGGCACGAGCTCTGTCCCTCGCCTCAAAAAAGTGTTCAGACATGACCGAGCATGCTTTAAAATCTGCTTTTATAGTTCTACATAAATAGGTATATTTATGGGGATGAATATGAGTGTAAATAAATATGATAAACATGGAAATTGGCTTGTGTTTGCAGGATTTTGAGCTCTATTTTTCACTATATTTTCCAGGTTTCCAGGATGCTGCCTGGAGGATTGTCTGTACTGGGAGTGTTTATAATCAGTGATACCGATGCCAAAGACACACTAACCACACTCCGACCGGTGAGTCTTCCTAATTTATTTCTCTAAAAAGTGTTCATGCAGTAAAAATAGTAAGACATGGAAATGTGAGACTCCCAAAACACATAAAAGTGTTGCTTTAATAAACGGGATTGAGTTCCGCATCATCCTTTTTGTCCCGTGATTTTAAAAGTGGCTTTTTCTTCATTCTTATTCAAAGATTATTTTCATAATTTTGTTAGAAAGCATTTGAAGCAAAATCAACTCTTAATCAGTCAGAAATGTTGATGTTTTAGGAAATTCCAGTAGTCATGTGTTTAGATTCCAACAGAATTTTCATTTTTGTGTCTCATTTTAAAATATTTAATTCATTCATCAATATGTTGTGTGTTGAAAAGAGTTCATTAAGTGTAAAGTGTACATTTGACTTCATGCATTTTATAGTTTACAAAGTTTGGTTTGTAGCATGCAGAGCAATGACCCTGATTTCCACAGCTTCATTCTTTTCCTGAGTCTTTATGTTGGCAGCAAATTCAGCAACTCTAGGAGCAATGATGCATGTAGCTGCTTAGTAAAACTGCCCTTCACTGTTGAATAGACAACTTTTCCCATAGATTGTTATTAATTGATTTTTTTTATCATTAGTGTCTGCGCAATGTCAAGTTTTAAATCTATTACGTTTGATAACAGACACCTGTTTGCTGAGAATAAGAAAGGCAGCACTTGTTTTAACTCGGAAAATTAGACCTATAAGGTCTCTGATATTCTTTTTTGGCCACCAGGGGGCAGAAAACCCGAGCCAAGAGTTCAACATCCAGCTTCTATTTTTCCTTAATAATTACTTTGCAGCAGTGCTCAGAAATCTGAAAAGAAACAAACTTATCAGTGTATTTTTTCTGTGTGTGTGTGTGTGTGTGTAGCTGGTGTTTGCGATGGAAAACCTCATCTCTTCAGAGCGTCTCTGGAGCCCTGCAGAAGACGACGTCACAGATCGCGTCACACTGCACGTCAACCCTAAAACCAGAAAGTATCCTCTTGCAGTATCGGACGTTTCGGGTCCCTAACAGTCAGCGAGCATCATTTTTTTCTTTTAACCCACATATCAGAACCGTCTGCAGAACCTTTGATGTCAAAGACCCAAAGGTCAGTTTGTGTCCTATTTTTTGTTCACAGAGCAGCCATTTAAGCCTTTGGTCCTCGCAGTTAATTTACTGGATTCTGACATCAATCACATCTATTACTCATTATTATCTAAAAATGGTCCTTGCACTTTCTATTAGCTCCTTCTTTGAAGACGTCCAAGTTCCTTTGGATGCCTCTAAATTCTTTTTTTTTTAACACTTTATTTATATTTTTCAAATGACCCATCAACACATCATATTCATTGTATATTACAAATAGTACAAGTAAACATAGAAAAGCCAACCCATCAAAGAAAGATCCAAGGACAAACCAAATTTACCAGACAGACTTATTACAAACAATTGACATAAAATAAAAATTTAAGTACAGACACTCAAAGTTCCAACTCTAGACCAGGTAAGTTCTTCACATAAGTTACAAGGGGATCCCAGGTTCTGTGAAATCCATTGATGGTGCCATCGAGGGTACATCTGATCTTTTCCAAGTTCACATTCTGCATAATGTCCCGAATCCAGTAGTGATGTGTTGGAGGATAAGCAGCCTTCCATTTAAATAAAATCAAGCGCCTAATTAGTAAGGAGGAAAAGGCAATTACCCTCTGCAGATAAGCAGGAATGACTGAACCAGCTGGATCGTAAAGCCAACCAAAGATGCCTCTAAATTCTGCCTAACAGTGGGAACCATCAGGGGTTAAGAAATAAAGATTATAACTCACGCTAAAGTAAAAAAAAAAACAACATATACTTTTTAGCTAATTTAACCATTAAAGTTTGTGTATGAAAGAAATTCTGATATTTCTGTTTTTATTCGTACTGTTATATTTGTTTTTCTTTTATGCAGACACTGTTTTTAATATGTAAACCACGTTGAGTTGCCCTGGCCTGAAAGCTTCTTTATAATTAAATAAAAGTAGAATTTAAAGGCAGATCTTTAATGCTGTTAAAATACTGACATGAATTGTTTTTTTGCATCAGTATCTTTGCCATTTTTCCTGTTTCAGAGTGTGGCCAAGCCTGCTGACTGGAGGTACCAGTCGGGCGTGTGCTCAGCCTGGGTCACGCTGTCCTGCTGGCTGAATGTCGACGTGTTGGTGCCGCTACCTGACAGCCGCGTCAGCACGGACAGCGTGGATAAATGTCTGCAGGTTAGAGCACACATGCAAACAGATGCACACATCCACACATAGATGATGCAGAAATCCTGTTAAAGAAGTTTGACCTGGGCTCACCGAACGTTTCAGGAGGGACTGAAAGTGTGGGCGCACCAGATCGAGGCCGGGATTTGTCTGATTGATGGAAAAAAGCTGCCGGAGGACTCGGAGATCACAGCAGGACAGGTTGTATGATCTGTTTGTTTTCTGAATTTCACGAAAAGCAGTTTGATCCATTTATAACTTTAAAACAACCTTCCAGTTTTTTTCCCCCATTTTTATGTTTTCACCTGACATTTACTCCTCCCTGTGTTTGTTTATTACAACTCATATTTAATGTGACATTTTTATTCATAATACGGGAAAAGTTTAACAACTGAACAGCAGAAAAGTTGTGTTTGGATAGAAATCACCAGTGGAATGTGTTTTTGGGTTTTTAGCTTTAGAACTGGATCATTGTTATTATTCTGATTATCTTTATATAAAACAGTAACTCTGATTGGTTTACAGTGTTTGGTAAAATAATAACACAAAAAAAATTATCCTCACGACAGAAGTTGACCAAAAAAAAAGTGTTTATGTAGTCACGTCCATATGGTTGGGCATCATTTATAACCACATGATCACAGGATTACAAAATACTCCTGAACACCCTGGAATACCACACAAGCTTAAATCTACATTGATGGTGACAGATTTTTCCTTTCTTCCATATTTTTGACCTGCAGGCTTTAATGGGTTGAACTTTTCTGCGGTTACAAAGATAAAATGAGGAATACTGAGATAAAGTCAGACTTGTGAGAGCTGAATCTCCTGTGAGGATGGCAGGGGTGTGTAATAATGCTTGCAGTGCGTTCATTAAACAATCATTTATTAGAGCTGAGAACTTGGATGGATGCAGGGTTTGATCTTCCTCAGTCTGAGCGACGCTGAAAACTCAAACTGTCACTTTATGATCCACGTTTCTCATTATGTGCTTTTTGTGTTTAGTCTTTGTTTATCTTACTTGTTTTATCACCAACTTTATTTAAACGTATTTAACTCTTTTAATGATCTTTTTGCTTATCTGTTGTACATTTATTTATTCATTTTGCTTAATTTTAGTTAATTGCTCTTTGTGAACCTTTTATCTGTCATTTTAATTTGAAATTTTTGTGTTAACTTTTCCTTTTCTGTGTTTGTATGAGTTTGTGAAAGAAATTGTTGTGTTTGTTGTGTGAAGGCTGTTTTAATTATCTCGCTTTGAGCTGCCGTGGCCTGAAAGCTGCTTTATAAATAAAAACTTTTGAATTTAGACTTTTTGTGAAACGACAAATCTGATGCCCAGTTTTTCTGCAGAAGAGGAACGTGAGGCAGACGTGCACGGCTCAGCTGGTCGTGGCTCCGGTAAGATCTGCGTATGTGCTCGTGCTTCCGGGTGGAAAAGCAATCATGGTTCAAATAAAGTTTTTAAATGAGCGGCTGTGGTTCCCGTGTGCAGGACGAGCAGAGGTTAGCGGATGTGCTGCAGCCGTGTGGAGGCAGCGTGTCGGTCTGCGGAGCCGTCCACTGCAAAGCTTTCCTGCAGAACTACAAGCCCAAGGCCAAACTGGCAGAGAAGGTAAGTTTTTACTGCAGCGGTCCAGAGCAGCAGAATTCATCACCATGCCGTCTAAACTTTCTGTGTGGACAGCTGCTGAAGAGGGATGCGGTTTCCACGGTGACCACAAGGGTTCAGATGTTGCTGGAGGAGCTGCGGACACGTGTGGCGGAGAGCGAGGGCAGCAGCGGGGACAAACAGCGGACAGGTGAGCTGCAGTTTGCTCATCCAGGCGTCGACTTGCGGCTGCAGATTAGCTGAGGTCAGGGTCGTGGGCGGGTTCAGCATCAGCCAATCACGGCGCAGGAGCTGGGTTCATGGTTTCAGAGAAAGAGGGACAGGACTGTATACATGATGAAGCAAACGTGTGGCAGCTTAATGTATGAGAAGTATTTTTATTCATACGCCTGCCGCCCCTCCAGTGGATGATGTGAAGCAGCTTTTGTTTCACAGAAACGCTTAACTCATGTTGTTTTCCTGCTTTTACATGTTGAGAAAAAGCCAAAATATTGCCGAGTGATAACGTCTGAATTAATACAACAAACTGAGACACAAGAAGGTAGAAAAAGCTGAAAACTTTATTTTCTCCGGCTTGTTATTGGCTGTAATAGTAGAAAAATGAGTGGGAACACTTCCTACCTGTAGGTGGGATTGCTGTGATGTGCATGTTATGTGTGAGTAGCTGCAGGAAATACTGCAAGCAGTGTTTTCTAGTTCACACTCGTCTCATAATGGGATATCCATCATGTACACTGGTTACACTGGTGTAATCATTAACTCTCACACATGAAGCTGTTACACTCACTGTGAATGAGTGTGTGTGTCCTCACTGTTACGGCCTGGCTCAGAGAAAAACCATGACTTATTAATGGAAACAAAAACAAAACGTGTGTGTCGGTGGTGTAAAGCATGCATGGATGTGAATGAACAACCCGACCAAACCTGACCCTGAACCTGAACCAGAACAGAAAAGCAACGGTGCACGACCCGGGTGGCGTCCTGGCCCGGCGGGCAGAGGAGGAGCTGAAACGGGATAACAACATGTGATGATGGTGCCGTCACACGTTGTGAAACGCTGAACCAGGTTCAGGAGAAAAAACTGTTATTAACTCAACTTTACTCCTTTGGTTCTGAAACAAGTAGAACTGATTAATGTGCTGAGATTTGCTGCAACTTTGATTAAATCACTTCTTATTAGGAAAGCTTTTTCTTTATCGCTGTCGGTTAGAGCTGAACAACATATCCAGATTTTCAGACACATTCAGACTTGAGATCTAGAATGAAGGAATATCGTTTGTATGGAGTCGGCTTGTTTTGAGTTAAGTCTGTTTTAGCATTTTGCACAACTGCATCTCTGTTATGGTCACTGAAAGTATTTTTCATTATTTTAATTCACATATATTTTAATTCCAGTCATTTATTTTAATGCACATGTGCTTCTGATCCTTAATAAAAGTGCATTTAGCGCTTAAGGCCATGATTTTAACCATGTTTTTGTCCACTTGACCAAAAAAAATCATTTGGAGATTTATATCGTATATCACAATTAAAGAAGAAATGACAGAGATATGAAAACTGGTTCCAGCCCTGCGTCTGTAGTCTGACTGCAGTAACGTAGCATCCGGTGGTAACTGCAGCTGCCAGAGACCCGTGCACACATGTTTAAGGACAACCAGCTACCAGAGATTAAACTATTTGGCACGACTGCACCTGTAATTAGATCACCTGTGGAAATGATTTAAGCAACTATATCAAGAGTTATTCCGTTTTCCGTGGCTCCTGTTCCCTGTTTGACTGAGAACCACAGTAACATGAAACAACAAGGTTTTAAATCCATCCTGTTGAGTTTCCTTTAACGTGCACTAACCGATGCTGTTGCTCATCTCCGCGTGTTTCAGAGAAACTCTGCCTCCCTCGTCGGATCTTCTGTCCGGCGAAAGTGAGCGGACCGCTGTGTGTGTGCGACTACCAGTTCAGCGACGAGGGCTTGTCGGAGATGACGGAGCGGCTGAAGGAGATGCTGGACATCGATGCAGCGGAGGACGACCTGGACGCCGCTCAGGAAATGACTGTCGAGGTCTCAGAGAGCCGCGGCGCCACAGGTGGGAGACGTGCACGTGGTTTGCTGCAGGCCTTACCTGACTGACAATCTCTGATGCATTTGTTCCAGTTTTATTTCCCCCAGTCTGAGCCAGTGACTGAATCGCAGCTTAACCAGCAGCGAGACGCTCGGCTCTGCAGAAAAACTGTTTGGTAACACTTTATGTGTGAAGCCCACATTATAATACATTATAATGCATTTATAATGCCTCATAAATACAATTTTAAACCAACATAATGTTTTATGATGCACTATAGCAACAGTTATATAACATTATTCTGCAACTTATAATTAATTATAATGACTCATTCTATGGATGCTCTGAAGAGTGCATTATTATGCACTTTAAGTGCCCTCACACACCATAATATGTGTTTATGGGTATTTAAGAGCAGCCATATAACTAGTCACTATAAGTACTCAGGAGCATCCATAGAAT
>JAVQJG010050294.1:0-26115 GCA_036024015.1 Craterocephalus amniculus | reverse complement strand
TAGATAGATAGATAGATAGATAGATAGATAGATAGATAGATAGATAGATAGATAGATAGATAGATAGATAGATAGATAGATAAATTTACCTGTTGTAGTCTGCTATTCCACCACCAGAGGGCTCTCTAACCCAAGCCTAATGAGTAACCTGTTAAAAGAACGTAAAAAAGCTTTTTTAAAGTTTATTTAATATCACTGTAGCCTATTGTACATTAACATCGCAGACTTAAAAGCATATGTTTTTCAAGTGCATATCGTGTAACCTTGACCTTGTCTTCTCTGCTATGTAATCTTTTATAGCGTGTTTTATGGGTTTGACTTTCCAACAATTAATGGTTTGTTTACCTCGTGATGAGTTAATAATCGGAACTGATTACTCATTGGCTTGTATTTAAAGTG
Source organism: Craterocephalus amniculus (assembly GCA_036024015.1). NCBI lineage: Eukaryota > Metazoa > Chordata > Actinopteri > Atheriniformes > Atherinidae > Craterocephalus > Craterocephalus amniculus. The sequence goes on along the minus strand of JAVQJG010050294.1, from coordinate 25,716 downwards.
ATTTTATCCTTGCAGCTGTAACTCATGGCTTATGTCTAGAAGTGTGGGCTAAATGATATTAATATATATATTTCCAGGCAGCCCCTGGTGCCACGCAACAAGACTTTGCATGTTACATAAGATGAAACCATTTAGCTTATTTTATTAAAATGATTATAAGAATGAAGAAGGGTGGTCTTGCGCAACGTTAAAAAGGATTGTGTTGCTTCTGCCAATTTTTCTGATGGTTGGGCAGCACGACTTACTCCAACTTTATAAAAACAACTTCTAACTAGATGACGGTGTTTCACGAAGCAAAACAAACGCGTTTTAGTCACACTTAACATTTTTGCTGCCTAGGAACTAATCAGTTTGTTGCAGCTTTTAAACTAATCTATAACTTTTTTGATGGCACGATTTCCTCACTTACAGCACATATGGCCATAACATAGTATTGATTAAGATAGTGCAGTGTCATACTGTGTTAGCTGAAAACAATGCTGCAGCAATGGAACATGGCACTCTCATTATGCCATACTTGTATAATTACAGCAGATGAACAAATTGCACTGCTTGGAAATTATGTAGTGTTATGACACAAAGGTTACCTATGACATTCGGAATTTCAGTGAAAGCTCAGGTAGTGTGGAGGAAATTGAACCATCACAAACTTTATGCATGCCATTAAAAATGTAAAAGGTAAAAAAAATCTGCACAAAAAATGTATGCTGTCCAAGAGAAAATGAACAAGTATAGTGGAGAAAAGAGGATTAAAAAAATACTGGTAAAAGATAAACTCATGTAATTTTCTTGTCACCTTGGCCAGGAGAAAAGGCAAATGTAGTCATTTCAGTACTCCACAAAGGTGGAGCGATGATGTAGCTAGGACTGAGTGAGTGGAAAACATGTTGAGGGATGGCAGATGATTTTTGATGTTTGGCAAACGAGCACCATTTCAGCATGATACCAACCTAAAGCTAACTTCCCAAGTTCCAAAAGAAGCAACAAAAAGAGGAAACCCTGACTTTGCCAAGTACTGTATATCTCTTGACTTAAAACCAGGACCAGAGAAAAATACAAACAAACAAACAAAAAAACTTCAGAGGGTAGATAAGATAGAAAACTTGAGTAACACAATCTGCACAGAAGATGAGCTGTTGGACATGAGTGCCTCTGAAAAACAGTATAAATCTCTCAAGAGATTGTGATGAGAGTTGTTTTGTAAATAAATAATCAAATAGTTCTTAATCCCAGTAATGAAAGGCTTACTGATTTTTGCAAAGCTAAGATTCTACTCCAGGGTCCATATTGTGAATTTAATATAAATTGTGACTCCTATAATGTTTACGTTTAAATAATGTAGTCCAGGATTTAATCCAAATCGAATTATAAAATATCAAAATGATACTACTCAGGCGGTAATCATTGTTGTCCTGTGCTGCATACAGAATCATAACATGCTTGAATTTTAGTTGTGAACTTTATGCTCAAATACATTTTATTCTCAACAAGTGTTAAGTTTGCAATATCCCCGTGTTATTCAGAAGTCCCTGTGCACAATATAACCATGAATATACATGTGACAGTGTCTGGGTCCTGCCTCCGACTGATGATACGCCCTGGCTACTTGGCCACTGGGGTATCCCTTTGGCTGACTGGCAAGCGCGCATGGCCTTCACCCGGGCAGTTGTGGGATCGATCCCCGCCCGGGCCCTCTGGTCGTCCTGCCACATATAGATTACCATCACTGTATTGCTATCAAACGCGTGAATAGAATCTTCTATTAAAAGTGCAGTTTTTCTCCAAGCATTTGTTAAATTAAAGATGTATATCGTGAGCCCGCCTATCCTATCCCATGAAAGCCCATCTGAATCTTAAAATATGCGTACGAATATATGTTACGATTTGACTGCATTACACCCATCAATAATGACAGCCATGCAGTGAATTATGCACAAGGATAGAGAGAAGTAAGAGAAGTGGGTCAGCCACATTACTTTGCTTGGCCAACAGCTGTCCCTAGATGGCGTCGGTAAACAATAGACAGTATCTAAATAAAAGTCTTTCAGTTAAATGAACGCAGATTTCCATTTAGAATCTACGCTAAATGTAAGAAACCACATGAGAGATGATTGTGCTTTTGGTTTGTAAAGACTCTCCGCCTCATTTCCGCTCATTTCGCCTTACATAAAACGCTGCCGTTCGCCAAACCTCCCAGCCTATCTGGTTTGAACCGGTTCGGAGAGCGCGCAGTCTCGTGCGCACGGAATACTTCTCACACTAATTCTCCCAGCACCCCGCGCGCCCTCACTAGGCTCCACCCCCTCTTCCCGTGTAAATCTCCGTCATTGGTTCACAAGCGAGCGTTTCGCCCGCAACTTCCGCGTTCTGTTTGGACTCCAGACAGACTGTGAGCTGCAATTGGTCAACGCCCCTCTAAACCTTTGTTTTGAGGCAGACCCCTTCTGCTGTGCACGGGCACAGGAGAAGTGAAGTTGTAAACGAAGCGCGTGCACTTTTCAGCACCAATACCTCGTGGATAGCAGCCAAACGCACTCAGAGAGAGGATAGTCGCGAGTGTAAGCTCACGTTATTGTGATAAACCGACGATTTTGCGGTTTGTGCCGCCATACAACCGCTGCGACTGCAGGGAGAACTTTAGCGGCGGGTCTGAGTCCTCAAGCGGAAACACAAAGGCCGGGCTTCAGCTGCGCTGTCCCCGGCGGCAGGAGCTGCGTAGCGGTTGTAGGAGACACGTTTTTGCGGGTTAAGAAAAAAGCCTAATTTTTCTCCGTGATTCGAGTTGGCTTTTGTTGGTGTTCAACAAATCGCACCACGACAAGACTAAATGGCTGGAAGCGACGGGAAACAAAGGTGATAAAAGATTTCTCCTCCCAGCCGGTTCGGTCCAGACAGCGGCTGATTCGTGGTCCTGCTTTTAGCCACATCACCGCTTGCCGCCCAGGTCTCCATTGTGTGAGCATCTCTCTGCTATTCGACCTCCGAATCCCGCGCTGCCACCACACACCTGCCACCCCCCCACCACAGCGTGTTTTCAGTCGAATTTTACTTTTTCTTTTTTTAAATCAGCATTAAGAAAAAAACCCACGCAGCAAAAATGTGTTCTCGGGTTTGGTTCGTGACGGACCGGCGCATCAGCCAGGAATACCCCCAAGTTCAGATCCTCCGGGCACTAAAGGAGCGCTGCGCCGACGAGGATGTGGAATTCCGCTCTCTTCTAATGGATCAGATCGTGCTTACGATCAGCCAGGGGCAGTTAGGCAAGTATTCTCACCACACACTTATTTAACTGTTTTTCTGTGAATCATTACATGCTTTATGCGGTATTAAAATGAAAAAAGGCATGCGGTCATTGTTTGGTGAAAGCGCTGTTGTGAAGCTGGGCTAGCCCCGGCTGCCGTCTAATGAGGAAGGGGGGCAGTACAGCAGTGACCGCCTAACCCACTTTAGCTAGACTGCCTGCTGACTGAGGGTAGTGATGACGCTTGATTTAATCTCGCTGAATACGCTATGCTGTAGCCCCTGCACCGATGAGGAGGAGCAGATTTAAGCAACAGGAAATGCTTTTTGACAATACACAGGCCCTGCTATGCCAGGATAGAATTTTAATAGTCAGCTGAGGTTATTTGGTTGTAGATTTTAAGTTTTTTTTTTTTTGCTAATATATTGGTTGGGCTTTGTTATACGCACAGGGAAAAAACCCATGCATGTAATTCATTCTGCTAAAAAGGTAGCAGTTATTTTGGGTTTGTATCAACACCCAATGTGAAAAGGGTCCATGTTATCAGTCTTACCAACATGATCACATTATAGTTTCGTTTTTGATCCGTGTAAAATACAAAATTTCACAGTAACAAGAGGCCATGATACAGTGATGGGAACTGCGGGAACTCTTGACAAACAGGCACACACGGAATTTGTGAGGATGGTGTGAAATGGGGCTGTGTCACCAGATGAGAGGTGTGAGAGGCTAAATTAACACATAAACGGTGTTGGCTGACATAGCAGAGGCTGAGTGGATGGGAAAAAATGTGGGATGAACAGGGGTGTGTCTAGGCAGCATGTGCATGGCGGCGGTCATGGCAAAGACTGATTTGAGTTCAGTTCCAACACTTGTGCTTGTGGATCACATGGTAAAAGAGAAGTGACACAGTTTCAGTTACTATGATGACACAATCTGTCCAAAGACTAGATTCAGATTGATTGTTAAAAAAATAAAACTTGCTAGTAAATTAGGTTAAGCTAGCCAAGTCATACATGTTCATGTTTTTCTTTTGGTTCAGGACTGTAGCTTAGAGCCTTACACAGGATTGTTCGCATGCAAACTCTAAATTTGCATACAGTAAACGCCTCTGCCTTGGCTCGACTTCAAGATTAACAACCAGTGGACAGATTGGCCGTGTAGGCTTCCGACACATGAAGTCTGAGTACTGAGCTATGTGGCTGGTTTCCTGTGGTGCATGCAGACCACAAATATTGAACTAAGATTTTTATCTAGATATTATTTACCTATAATTAATTCACATTTATGTTACAGTAACTATGGAGTTGTAAGGCAAATTATAATGCAAAGTTCCAAACAGGAACTGGCACCTTGACTACATAATTCCTATCAGACATGAAGTGGCTTATCTCTTGCAGTATATATCGTTCTTAGCTGAATTAATATACAGGAGAATCAGCTAATCTGCAGCAACACCAGAGTTAAGGCATATATGGAGCAACCTAAGAACTACACCTACATGAGATTGTTTAGTACTAGACATGTTTACAATCCCCTTATTTTGTCCAGTTTACACTGTTACATATATTTGCCTTTTTTCTGTTGTACTGGGAATATCTATATTAAAAAGACTCTCTGTAAATTTGACCCTTAAAACTTGTGCAGCAAAAAACATAAAAAATCACAGAGGAAACATCTAAAAGGGACACACTGGTCCTCAAAACTTTTCTTCATGGCAGCACTAAAATAACAACACATTTATAACTCATCATTTTAAATTGTTTGTCATTTTCTTTGCTTGCTTGTGTGTTTGTGTGTGTACCAGGTTAATGGATTCAGTGTTTCCATAGCAGGAGACATCGGCGAGCACACGTGTGCGTCATATTGTTTTATTGACAAATGAGGCCCCTCAGATGAAACAGCTTAACGCGGCGATGGGCGAGCCAGAGGCATTTCACGTCCCATGATTGGACAAAATTAAAAAGACCGGATATGAATGGATGTCACAATCCTTTGTGATCCTTGCACATGCCAGTGGACACACTGCTAGCCCAGTGATGATAAATGCAACACGTCCATGTCAGTGAACATGGAATAATGAAGAAAGTCAAGGATCTTAATTTACCAGCAGAAAATGTATCAGGATCAACAGACATGAGGCCCAGATACTGTAGCTTTAACACCACATCATATTTGGTAGTTGAGCACATTCACTTTATGTAATTTATCCATTGTAAGATAGATTTGTCTGTTGACTCTGTTAATCAGATTTTCATCTACAAGTTTTCTTAGATGTTATTGTGGCTTTTTTTATTCAAGCTTTTTATAGCATAGATTAAAGAGGTCTGATAGCTCGTGGTTGCTGCAGTAATGAGCTAAATGAACATTTATTGATTTCCTACTACATAACTTGAAACCATTGTTTCAAAATGACTGCAACATGCCTTATATGCTAAGCAAATAGAAATAACACTTCAAGAAAATAAATAGATAGCATATGATCTTCCATCAAAACGGTATCAATAAACCGACTGTCTTGTTTGCAAACATTCACATGCTGCCTGAAATGGGTCATTTGCATTTTATTGGTTTTGCTGAAGAGACTAGGCTCTGGCTTTTTTCTGATAATGTCAGATGGGAAACTAAGCAGCTGGTACTGAGCTAGATCAGAGTGTCATATTTGGATGTGAGGAGCTGGCATACATTATATTTCCATTAAAACTATCTGTTTTGAAGTTGGTCCACTGTTTTTCATACATAGTCATGATTAAAAAAACTAACATTTCTGTAATTATTTGCATCGTTTTATCAGCCAGACAGAAAAGTATTTTCACTTTGATAACAGGACTCTAGTCTAAACTGCCTGACTTTATGTTTTATGGTGCAGAATAATGTTACTTATCTCTGTGAAAACAGCAGTGGGAGTGGACTGTTGATTTTTACAAACCCACAAATATGTTTGAAGCATGTTCTTCATTTTCTTTTAGATTCCCAAGACAGCTTCTTAGCCAAATATTTTTTTAAGCATTTTCCAATTAGCGTCTAAACAATCTTCATTTAAAAAGCAGCTGTGTAATGTTTTTCTTCAGTTTCACCTGATGAGGTTGAAGGAAACAATGTATTACATATATAGGATAACATCAAATATGCTTCATAAAAATGTCCATTGAATGAGGTTCAGGATGACGTTATACTGACATTGGACATTTCGTTTGTATTGTACATGCTGAATGAAAGGCTTCTAAAAGGCTTCTTAAAACTTAAAAAACCTAAACCAATCAAAGCCTCTTCTGTGATTTAATCTCGGCAGGCATCATGTCTATGTGGCTATATGAAATTGCTGTGAAATATAGCAAGTAATAATGTTAACATAAAACCTAGCTGTTAACCAAACTCAAATAATTAGGCCTCAATGATTCCGTGTGATCTGTTGTATATTAGAATCCTTAGGTGTCCTTAATATGTGTTTTGATTACCTCTGTTTCATGCTGTCCATTCTGTTTGAGTTAGATAGATATGTATGTACATGGAAAAGGAGAGTCCTCTACTGTACAGTACCTCTAGAGTTTGTTTTTTGTGTCTGGTTTTGCCAATAAGATATACAAACAGCTATCTGAGGACATCAACACAAAGCAACCTATGAAAAACTGGATGAACGTGCAGCCCTACAAACATAAAGTAATCAGAATACTGTGACCAAGAGTGGAGCTGCATACAGGACAGGCAGCTTTAACCAACCAAATACACTGGAGCAGCATTTGTTAGTCCGCTTTGTGACGCTGCATCGGCATGCATACAATGCATGTTATTCCTGTAAGCTTTGTCTGGCAGATTGAAAATGAGATGCATATACAGTCCATCCAACAATGGACACATTAGGATCTATTAGACCAGTGCAGACAAAAATCTCAGAGCTTATTCAGTATAAATGGGCCACACCCGTGCCAAATAAAAACAATCCCTCACCAAAAGCTCCAATAGGTTGAATAATATCCATCAGATATGTCAGGATCTCAGACTTTTTTTGCGATGGTCACATGACAGACAGTGCTGAGCACACAAACACTTGTGGAGATGAATAGGGCTGATTCATCCAGCTGCCTCATTGGTCTGTTTGGTCCCCCTGGAGACAGAGACGAGCGCTGTGAATACTGTCTGTCAAAAAGCATGAGACCACATCCCCTGACACTTCCCACTGTAACACCACTCATAGTACCCTCAGTGGCTGCACAATCAGCGCAGTGTGTAAGAGTGATGAAAAGGCTTGAGGAGGCAGTGAATCCTGCTTCTTTCCTGACATTATGAAGAGGAGAAGAACGAGGCAGGGGTGGGGATCTTATCATGGCTTCATACTCCTCTTTTTACCCTCTTTCACCACATATTTCCTCCTCCCCTCATTGCTCTCGTCTGTTAGCTTCAAGACATCCCTAACCTTTTTCTGCTCGTTCCCACCTTTACCTGTCTGTTTAGAAAGATCCACGCCACGCAGGCTGGTGCTTCTGCCGTCATGTTAGCAGCTGCCTGTTGTCTTTATTTGCGCGAGTTTCCGTTGACCTCTGATGATCCTAGCCGGTGCCGTTATCACTGCTGCGCGCCTGCAGATTCTAAGATGGCTGAAATTCACGTCATGGTCGGGGGAAGTGCTGTGCTGGGTGACAAATGTGCCTCCTCCCTCCTCCTAGATAGAGCACATGTGAATAAGCACAGGTGTGCACAAGTTTTGTTGTCACTTAATCTCTTCATCCCGGTGACGTGTCACAGGTTAAAAAAAAAATCTCGCAGTCTGGCTTTGCTTCTCCTTCTCATCCACAGTGACGCAGCGTTACCAGTCACCAAGTCTTTGGACATGGCTGGTGATTATGCCGTCTGTTCTGCAATTAACAAGCCAATAAATCTCTGTGGTTTCAGATTTTTATTTCCTCGCGCACAGACTGTCACTTAGAAACTGGAAATTCATAAAGACATCAGATCATTTTGTCGCCTTTGTGTAGAATGTAGTATTTGTGATTTACTGTTTTCTCCCCCCCTATACTTAAATGAATATTAGCTTTGTCAACTCCCCTCTGTTTTCCACAGTTTATACACACTGCACTGAATTGAAATGGCTGATCAGTAACCTATTCAAATGACCTCAGTTAGTCTATTGTTTCCTTTTCCCTCATTTGCACAAGAAAAGTGGTGTCAGGCTGAAACATTGGGGACCGAGGCACAGCAAATTTCAGATCCTAGATCTCTCGTGTTACTCTGAATTTGAATAGTGACTGAATTAAAAGTATTTATAGCCATTTAATCCCAATACAACTGAAGTAGACTGTAGTAGAAAATATCCTGGAAATGTAAATGTAAGCACACTTTGCTCAAGAGTAATTAAATGGAAGATTTTCTCCCTTGAGGTCTCAAAAATCTCTTCTTGCCTCACTGTCCTAAATTGTTCTTAAGTGTCTTGTGTCAGTATTTCAGCAAAGGAAGAAGCCCCAATTTGAGCTTTTCAGCTTGTACTGTAAAAAGGATGAGGCAGTATGCAAGTGTCACATTTCAGTAGGCACCTCAAACCCCTGAGCTGCACAGCCTTATAACCTCACCACCTCTCAAGGGTCAGTCGTGTGGGGACAACTGGAGCAGCTTCCATAAACTGTTGCACCCAAAGATGGTGGATTTTAACTCTGGCCAAGAACTTGCTAAATTTTTCCAGACATTTTCAGTATGGCTTTTAGTGTTGGAAATTAGAGAAAAACTGTTTAATGACTCTGGTTCCTTGAAGAGTGGTGCCACAGTAAATTATAATATTCCACAGGTATTCTGAAAGCTCAGGAGGGCCGGCTGTGTGAATGACGGTCTAGTCCAATTTTTTCCCTCTCTTTTTTGGTGCATCTAGGATTTTCTTTGATCTAATCTGTTTTCTATTACTTCATCATCTTCTATCTATCCATGTCTCCCTTCAGGTCTGCGAGTGGAGCAAGAATTGGTGACATCCTATCCACAGGTGGTGGTCGTGCGGGTGCCCACGCCCTGGGTTCAGTCTGATAGTGATATCACGGTGCTGCGTCACCTGGAGAAGATGGGCTGCCGGCTGATCAACCGGCCTCAGGCCATACTCAACTGTGTCAACAAGTTTTGGACCTTTCAGGAACTAGCCGGTCACGGTGTGCCTCTTCCCGAGACTTTCTCCTACGGTAATTAATTTTAATGTTTCTGACTGTATTAGTGTATGAGCCAGTTTGCTTTTTCAGGAGAGTGATAGTCCAAGTTATTCAATGTGTATTGCTACTATCCAGGGCTGTAAAATAAACTTTTTATGAGCACTAGTAAATTCGTAACATATTCTTTTTTTTGGTTTTATTTCTTGTTCTTAATCGCTTTTCTAGGGCAAAACAAAGGCAAGAAACAGCGCATGGTTTTTCTATTCAGTTTTCCAAAAGTCCACAGCACTGTGGTGTTTGTGAGAGCAGAAAAAGAGAAGGGTACAGACAGAGAGAAGGGAAAAAAAGAAAGAAAAAGGAAGGGGGTTGTTTGGCCTACATTCCATGCGTCTCTGTGCACAGTAGGCCAGGCGATGCATGCAGAGCAGCTGGAAAGCTTATGTAACCACCCCCAACCACCGTGCACACACATCTACCCCGTCTTCTTCTATGATTTTTCAAAATGAAACATTGTGATTCCTTACCTCCTAAGCAGTTTGCTACTAGGCTGTAATCACATTTGGTGTCCGCTATCTCTTCGGCTTCCTCTGTTTTTTTTCCCCCTCTCCGTGAAAACAGGGATGATTTAAAGCATCAGGAAAGAGCCAAGCGACAGGCTTGTTCGCATCTGTTCCCTCGGCTAAATGCCATAGAAGACCAGACAGGAAGGCGAAGATTGTGAGACATTATCAGAGAGGTGGAAAAGAGGAAGGAATGTGGAAATAAACTGCTAACATTTTTCCAGTAAATGTATCATTTATTTATTTATTTCTACAAATGTTGTCGCTGCTCTTAGCCAAAGCAGAGCAAGCTGAAGCACATCTGCTGTCATTATATCTCTTTGTCAGATATGGTCAGCTGCTTCACATTAAATGCAACGGTCAGTGACTCTGTTCCAGGCTCATGAATCAGGACAACACTCCTACAGCCTTTGCTTATTTGAGTCACTCCTGTTTCCATAGCAACATCTTACATTCCCCCTCTCCTCTCTCTGTCAGATTAGCTGCAACGTCTGAACTGTGCCACGAAGACAAGAGCAGCTTCTAATATGTTGTGCTGTGTGGGTGTGTGTTTCTCTGCATGGGATTTTCTCAGGTGGGCACGACAACTTCCGTAAGATGATTGATGAGGCAGAGCCGTTGGGTTACCCAGTGGTGGTGAAGAACGCACGTGGCCACAGAGGTAAGACTATCAGCCCTTTAGTTCCTGTCACTCATTCTGTTCACATCAATAAAACTCAAAATGGCTCACATTAATAGGAATTCTGGCATCCACCCCGCCCTCCCCCACATGAAATGATTCGGACTGTGAGTCTGCAGAACTTGTACAAGGTTGCTGTGTGATTGCTAGGTTAATCATTTCAGTTTTCTGGTTTACAAATTGACCAGTTTCCTTATTTTTCTTGAATTCAGAAGGGGGCTTGTGTGATGTCTTCAAGCCATGAACGCAGTGTCCCCAGGAGACGAGCCCCAATATCTGCTGACCCATAGTTAGCAACACTTGAGTGGCTCTACAGTTGTGTGAAAGAATAACAATGGGTGTTTGGTCGACCATGCTGCCATCAAAGCCCATTGTTAGGGAAAGCAGCCGTTGATCTCCAGCTAATCTGACCCTTTTTATGGAATTCAGTGTCTCAAGACTTGTTTTCAATCTTTGTGGTTGGCCGTTGACACTGGCTGAAGTCCAGCTAGGCCCTATGATTCATTATAAATGAGATGCCAGATTTATCCATTGTTTTGTCTCCAAGATCAGCTGTTTTGACTTTTAGATGTGAAATATTTAAATGAACAATTTTGAGCGTACACTCTCCAAAACCGTGTTTCAATGTTGTTAACACAAACAACTTATTCTTCACAAACCAGCCAACTGATTCTCAAAACCATTATTCTGTTCCTGCTTTGTTTTCCGCTTCTGACATGTTGCATCATGTCACCAAGAGATTGTTTTGAAAGTGTGTTAATGTTGCACAATAGATATGGAAACACTGACATGATTTTACTTGGAACCAGGTTCAGAGGTCATGGCTATAAGGAGACAAAGTCAAGTGGTGTTAATTAAAACAAGCATCTTCTATCCAATGTGAGAAGCAGCTCTGTGGCTGCGGAGGCCTGTCTTTCCCATTATGTGAGAAACTCAGACTGACATGGGACTTGCTCAGCAGAGTTGCTGTTGTAAGCAAAACAATGAGGAAACTCGCCAACATTCAAATAACAAATGGCAGAGCTTGCCAGATGCTTGATCTTATATTCATGTAAAGAGCTGTATGTGTGATAACAGCTTGAAGACTGGCTCATCTTTCCTTTCTTCCCTCATCTAGTTTCTCCTTCCTTCTCTTAGGCAAGGCTGTGTTCCTGGCACGGGACAAACACCACCTGACAGATCTTTGCCACTTGATCCGCCATGACACCCCGTACCTGTTTCAGGAGTACGTTAAGGAGTCACATGGACGCGATGTACGGGTGGTCCTGGTGGGCGGCCGTGTCATCGGCTCCATGCTGCGCTGCTCCACCGATGGTCGCATGCAGAGCAACTGCTCCCTGGGTAGGCAGATGGCCACATGGCAACAATCACTTACATTTAATTATTGAGTCCTCTCCCTTCTCACTGCTCCGCCCGAACAGTAAAATGTGCATGTGTATTTATAAATGTGGTAGCATTTTATTGGCCATTTGGATCATTTTAGATCTGTGAGCACATAAAAGGTGTCTCTCAGTTGTCGTTCTTGTTTCTGGAAGATGCTGTTTAACAAAAACATTGGTCTACTGTAAGCTTGTGGTCTACTTTATTGCTCCACCTGCTGAAACCAGCTTGGGAAACAATGCAACATCAACAAGCTTATGTTGAATCCACCCTCGAGACTTCAAGTGACACAGCATTCCAGCTGATGAGACTGATTTCCAGTGTCAGGGCATTAGCAGTCTGAGTGCAGCTGGGGCCGTAATGCTTTGCGACAGATTTAGGACACCAGTCGTTGGTTTATTTAGAATTTATGCAACAGTGCGTGTTGACACTGGCTACAAGTAGATCAGATTTATTTATTATTTATGCTAGAATGTAAAATACTGAAAACTAATGAGCTGTTAACCGTCTTTGTTTGTGTCTGAATTGTTAGGTGGTGTGGGAATGATGTGCCCCCTGAACGAGCAGGGCAAGCAGCTGGCAATAGAGGTGTCTAACATCCTGGGCATGGATGTGTGCGGCGTTGATCTCCTTCAGCTCAACGATGGCTCCTTTGTGGTTTGCGAGGCCAATGCCAACGTGGGCTTCATCGCCTTCGACCAGGCCTGCGGCATGGACGTGGCAGGGATTGTTGCTGACTTCGCCCTATCTATGCTTCCCAGCCGCCTCACGCGTAAAATGTCCCTGCTCTCCGTCGTGTCCAGCACCAGCGAGACCAGTAGCGAGCCGGAGGTGTGCATCGTGCCTGCAGGCGGCGGCTCACTGCCAGAGGCTGTGTGCAACATGAGCGTAGGTTCTTCTTCCAGCGAGAGTGACCCGGAGCTGGCAGAGCCCTCGCAGTCATCACCCTGCCAGTCCACGCCTCCCACCCTTCCCAATCTCCCCGACCTCCCAGATCCAGCGTACTTCAACACCCTTCTGGCCAATGAGATCAAGCTATTGACTGAGTGAGATTCAACCAAATTTATGCACACACAAACACCACAGACGCATGCATACAAACAAACACCTGTGCAACAAACATTCCTTTTAAAGACATATCAGTCCAGAAACCATTTTAAAGATAAAATTTTGAGTTGAAAAGAAGAGCTGAAAGGAACTGAACACATATTCTGACACAACCACATAAACAAACACCAAAACAAGTCTTCTTTAAGGAAAACGATCTGAGGCTGCTCCCCTGACTATTCTTTCTTTACATTGTTTCAAAAGCTCCAAATTCCACCATCTAAACTTCGTTTACACAGCAATTTGATGGGATACATCATCTGAGATAGCCAAAAACCGACTCTACTAGTGTGCATTTGCCATTTTTGGTTGGGCAAAGGATTCCTGTGAATGCATAGGACTGCCATGATTTTATCCTCCACACAATCCAGGTTCTCAGAGAAATGTTTTGTCAGGTTTGATGGATTCGATGCATAATTGAAGTGTTTTCAAGTTGAATACATCCTTATGATAGGCATGTTAGACTTTTAGCTCTAATGTAGGAATGTAGTGCTCCTATCGAGGACACAGAACAGGATGGGGACCAACTAGAAATGTACAAATGTAATGTCAGCAAGTAGCAGATTTATTCAAGTTTCCACCTGGCATATTACAATGATTTCACAACTTTCTCAGTTAATATTTCAGATCTCAATTTTGATTACCAGCTACTACAACCTGATGCTTTTTCAAATTCATTAAATGTCTGGCACTTTATGATAAACAAATGGATTTATCTCACTCAGATGACAGATTTGAAAGTGTGAAAAGTCGTGTCAACACTTGCAAGCAAAATATACCTCAAAACAGTGACATCTCACTGCCATAGGATGACATAGACATACAGTACATATCAGCCTGGGCCCTTGTGGTTTTTAAAATGGCCCTGACGTATCAGGTGTTCTTTCCCTTTATGTCTAGGACCTTAAAAGATAAATGTGTTTTTTTTTTTTTTTTTTGTTTTTTACATTTTTGTAAATATTTTAGATGAATTAGCTTCACATGATACCTGTATCCAGCTTATAAAACTGGAAAAGTGGAAATATACTCCAACAAGGACATTTTCATAAGTTATTGTGGACAAACTAAACTGTACAGGTTTGTGATATTAAAAGGATATGACTGAAATTTGGTGCTAACACTTCTGGATTTGGTGAGATGTGATTTCTCAGTCATAATATATGTAGACTTTGATTGTTTTCCTGCATTTTTTTCCCTTTGTTCTCAATGACATTTAAATAACACAACCCACAAAATATGTTGGCATAATGTACAAAAAAATGGAGTTTATATTTTTACAGTCTTCTTCGGTAGAGTGCTACATTTTATTCCTTCATAAAGGAAGAAACAAAATCCAGGGATTTTAGCAGGCCTTATTCTTGACAGGTTTTGTTCCTTTGCATTAATCCTCTGTACTCTTTGCAAAACAACATAGTATAAGATATGCTGAAGTATTTGTAATTCTGAGAATAACTTCCGACTGATCAAAAGCACAAATATAAATCCTTAATCGTCCACATAAGTGACGTTGATGTTTTTAGACTTGCAACCCTATTTTGTTGAACGCAACTCAGGGAAGCAGCCTGGATCTCAGCCCTGATCCCATCACAAAGGCAGGACATAGCCATTCCAGCTACAGATGTGTCATAAACATACCACATATTTACATACAGATGCAAATTATCAAAAACAACAAAGAAAAAAAGGTTGTAAACTACAGTATAAGACAAAGTGGTGTATACCATGGTTAACATGCACTTTTTTTCCTTTCCTGTTTCAGATTGTTCCTTGTTTTCTTCCTAATTTATGGTATTTTTGAAGAAAAAGCGGTTTGTGCGCACTAATATTGTCTCAATAAAGTGAAACCGCTGTGAAGCTTGACTTTATTTTCCGTAGATGTGGGCCAAATTTACTGTCTGGAATCCAACAAGGCCCTGCTGAAGGGTACCAATTTTTTATCTGCCAGATAACAAGTAGAGGCAGCTTTTACTTTAAGTATGCTGTTGAGTGATCACAGTGGCTCCACATTGTTTACACTACAACTGTGATGTTGTCTGGTATCTAAACAAAATTGAAGAATCTGATAGACAAACTGTGAAATCTGCTTATGCCAACACTCCTGACACACAAAGGCCGGTGGCCTTTATCAGGAAGTCACATCCCATTATGAATACTTCATTGGATAAAACGATCTCCTGCAGCTGTCCCTATCTAGTCTGTGTCTTTGTATTAAAACTCGCCTCATTCCACATTGTGTACATAAGTGTAAATTCAAGATAACATGTCTCAAGATATTAATAGCCAGCCATAGAAAACGATCAAACACTCATATTCTTATGGGCCCTGTTATTTAATGTTTATCCATCTTGACATCGCATATCTTGTTTTGGAAAGTTGGCTCAACAGTGCCCTAGCAACTCTAAAATCGCCTTTTCATTGTCTGTTTTCCTGTGGAAGCATTGGTTTAAGGGTCATATAGCTGAGTCTGAATCTAAGTCCAGTTCTGCTTGGTCTCATAATCAGAAACAGTGATGAAGTGGAGTGCTACTGAAAGGAACAGGTGTGCCACATGTTAGCAAAAGGGTGTAGGGAGGAAAAAATGAGTTTACTGGCCTGAGTGGTGGCCGGCCAGCCTGGAACAAACTTGTAAGGAACTCTGGCTGAGTACAACAACAGAGCACAACGTTACTATTTAACTTTTAATTCTGCTGCTAATGTATATTTGGTTCAAATATTAAA
Source organism: Craterocephalus amniculus (assembly GCA_036024015.1). Taxonomy (NCBI): domain Eukaryota; kingdom Metazoa; phylum Chordata; class Actinopteri; order Atheriniformes; family Atherinidae; genus Craterocephalus; species Craterocephalus amniculus. Next base: position 9,909 of record JAVQJG010050294.1, on the reverse strand, counting down.
AAGGGAATATGAGCTAATCCAAGTGTTTTTATGTTTTTCTGCCTCTCAACACAAAAACTATGAATACCAGGAAAGAAAACATAAAATGTTGTATAATTCAGTACAAATAACAAGTAGTGTAATAATTTTTAAAAATGACTGTTTTGAAATGTTTCAGAATTGTATATAAAGATTACAGCAATCATCAAATTCCTTTTAAGTCTGTTATATAAACAAACCTGTGGTTTGCAAGAAGATATACAACATACTCTTTTTTTCAAAGAGGAAGACACAATGTTTTGGCTTGAGTGGAGTAAAGCAGCTTTCTGCTGATGCTTTTGAAAATGGTTCTGATTATAACTGCATTTGTTGAATCTAGGGTTCTTGACTGCTTGGTACGAAATAAGCAAAGACATTGCATTAAGATTTCTCAGCAAATGCCATTGACCATTTTTCTGTTCTTTCATTGTGATATGATTCGGACATTGTTAGAAAATGAAACCCCAAATTATGTAATTCACAAATGATCAAAGTGATGTAAATACATATCCCCTCTTTTTTTTAGATTAAAATAAAGACTCATTATTCAAATCCAGTTTAAATGCGTCTCTTTATTTTTCAGCAATTGTCAAGAATTTCTTTGTCATTTATCTGACATGAAATATATTAGTCAGGGTTCCCATGTATGTGTTTTTTAATTCTAAGCATTTAGATGGTTTTGTCCCTATAAATGACATGCGTGAATAAGGGTGGGTCTAACCAGATGTCCAAGTAGAACACATCTCCATGCAGTGGATCTGTCTCCAGGTTGTGGATCTGTCTGCTAATTCTCCACCAGCTGCAGCAGGCCCTGGATGGGATCTGTCAGGTCATGCTCTGGTATCAGCTGGCTGGCTTGCAGAGCTGTGCTGGCAAATCCCCCTGCCTGGCACACAAACAGAAACAAACAACCAGTGCAGCTGTAGATCTCTGGGGAGAGTAAAGCTGAATTATATAATGATGTCACTGAAACTGGACTGCAACCAACTTCATTTAACCCAGTTTATTTACTCTTCCAAACAACCACATTTACCAGGTTGAATGCTGAAGAATGCTGTTTTCCCATCAATTAAATGTGAGAGAAAATGTAGAGATAAGACCTGATAGCCTACCAATACCTTCCTCACTTTTGATGTATCCTAGGCTTGATTTGTGTTATTGATTCTGGTCTAATGTACCATACATCTTTATATATCAAATATTACAGAAAGTTCAAGAATCATGAAAAAAAAATCACCTTCAATGACAAATCTATGTTCATAGAGTGAGGTATGCTGCTTTCCTTATTGCAGCATAGCTGATGAGGCAACCATGACAGGAACAGATTATTAGCTACAGTCAAAATCAAAAGTTACCACTGTGCAACACCTACAAGACGTATCAGAGCTCAGATCAAACTGTCACTCTCCATTTCTCTGTAGTCAGTCAATAAATACCTGGAAAAGGAGTTGCTTAGATTGCATCATTGCCTTTTGGCTGGATGAGGGAGAGTCAGTGAATCATCATTCTACAATTACAGTGATTTCAAGCATGTTTCTGTCTGGAAAAATATTACCTAATTCATCGTAATCATCTGATTTCCACACTTGTCCCAATCAACCAAAGTGAGATGAAAACATTATTTTTTTATCAATTATCAAATGAGAGAAATGAATCACAAAAATGTGTAAAGCTCTAAGTTTCAGTTAGACTGTCTAAAATGTTGTTTTCAATCAATGGACTGACAACCATGTATTAATGGGTTTCCTGTTTACCAGGTTGCGAAGGAACCCAGGAGATTTTAATATTTATGAATCACTATCGGCAAAACACGCAACAAACCCCTAAATACATATTCAATAAATGTTCCATGCACAAGTCAAAAAGCTACTTCCTCCTGTCTCCATCTATCTGTTCCCCCAGATACTAAAAGCTGATATGAGTTTTCCTTTGTGCTTTTTCCATCCGGGCTCTGAACGTCTCTGAGAACCTGGGCTAACTGCACTGTGCTGCTGTTATTCTGTATCCATAGTCATCTATTTATCCATTTTTACAATGCATCGTGTTTGAGAGGATTTAAGTGCTGTAGGTGGAGCTGTTACAGGTAGTGGCTCATAGTTTATATCTTGTATTTATTGTCTTCTTATGTTTCTTTATATGTGAAGTGAGTGATGAATATGTGCCTGCTATAACCCAAATTACCCCTCTGAGGAACAAATCGATAAAGAGAAGTGCTAAAGTGCTATACCTTTTTCATCATTTAACTAGGTTCTCTCTATGTTCACAATATGTGAAAATCTGATTACATTTTAACGAATATTTGTGGGAAAATATTTATTTCTTCTTCCCAATGCCATTTTGCTGCTCAGTGTCATACAGTATATAGCTGTTGATGAAGCATAAAAGCATTCATACTTCATACATCGCTAAAATACCAAACTATCAAACAGAAATCACAAAAAAAAGAACGCATAGATAAACTTTAGTGCTGATCTGTCTACTTATGTCAGTCTAAAATCCCATCACACCTTTTCCTTCCATCTTGTTCTAGACTTTCAAAGCATAAAGACTGAGGAGCAGGGCCTGTCTGGTGCTTCCTTTACAGTCTGAAGCACAGAAAGATTACTACTGTACAACACTGTGGCTTTGTTTCATAAGACACCCTCTAAATCTGCTGGTTTCACATTTAAACAGTGTTGGTGACACGAACAAATAATCTCCAAACCCAGATGTAAAGCTTTGTCTTGAGACACTGAAGACCAAGGTGGAAGTCAGACTGTCGCGACAGTCCACTAAATCCCACCTCATGCTTGCGGCATCAACAAGTAAGAGCTAATCCCATTTTGAGACAGCACAAGGAGGAAATGGGGAAGTGTGTCACAGTGTCATAGCTAACGATGACCCACCTTTATGGGATCCCTCCCTATGAACCACAGCATGGCCAGGCAGTGGGCCACCAGTGCAATCCGAGCCGAGTCTTTTCTGCAGTCTTTCTGCTCAAACTCCAGTATGGCTCTTAACATCTTATCCACTTCAGTTTGCTGAGAATGTTCTGATTGAGAGTCATAGAAACAAGCAAAAGTGTCTTTTTACACGATACATTAAATACAATACATTAGAGAAAACTGTGAAATTATTTATGCGGTTAATTCACACCACATTGAGGTCACACTGTGGGTATGTCTGTATCATGTGTAAAAAATATCTATTACTCCCACACTTTTTGTCATATAAAATATGGGAATGTACCTTGGAGCTAACAGGCTTAGCTAGACAAATGTAGGGCAGCAGCTGTGACAGAGGGTAATAGTGCGGATGCAGCATGGCCAGTGTCAGCAGTGGTCTCTAGTCAGCCCTAAGCGTGCAGAGTAAATCTGGGGTTTAGCTTTCAGTTTGCACAGCAAGACAGATCAGCTAAATATAGCAACGTTGACCTTATTTTTTTTCCGGTTCTTCTTAGTGTCATTCATTGGTTATCTTTGGGCTAATGGAGCCCTTGGCTGGAGCTCAGAGCATGATGCATGACGGACTGACTGGTGATGCCATTCTTTTTCTGACTGTACACAATAAGTTGATAAGACGCACCAATGGGGGAGCCTGAAAACGTGTCAGGATTTGGGACGTTATGCACATGGGTCTCAAGAAGTTTGGTGAGATGACTGTGCCAAGTGTTTGAAATCTAGAAGAAGAGCAAAATAATATTAGAGTAACTATACTATATCACACAAGCTTAAAACTGTAAGAGTCCATTTTAATACATTATACAGGTTCATAATTTTAATTTGTAGAATGTTAAGATACATATTTATATGTTTGATCTGAAGTTCTTTATTTCAGTTCCTGCCTCTTTAAGGCGTCTCTCTCTCAAAGCCCAGCCTGCATTCATTTGTCACTTAATCATTTAGAAGTAGTTAAGTACAAGGCAGCTTCTCAGAAAAAAAAAGAGTTGCTAAACTAGTCACAAGGGTGGTATATTTCAACTGTATTTCATGGCCATATGGACAAGTGAAGACATTGCATGGTTACATTGAACAATGACAGGAAAAAAAAACCCTGGACTATAATTTGGAGATTTTTTGGAAGCTCGGCTGTATTATTCTCCTTTTCGTGTGGAATTCAAACTTGGCAACTTCACAGTTACTACAAACTGAATGTAGAGTAAAAGCCCCAAAAGCATGTTGCGATCACAAGCTCACCTCAGAGTATAAGGAACGTACAACTGGAATCTTCCCCTGTTTGATAAACACATCTGCCATGAGAAAGTAGCCATAGCAAACAACTGTGCTATCCAGACCATACTCCTCACTGGCAAAGTATATCTGCAAAACACATCAGAAATAATCGTTTTTTTCTTTTTCTTTTCACTTAATGCATTCATTCCCCTAAAGAGGAACAATAAAAAATACTTCAGAGACATCTAAAAATATAGGCTCAGCACTGAAAACTCAACGCAACATAAGTGAACACTCCTGTGAAAACACTATGACGGATTTCATTTGATAAGTAAACAGTATTGCTCTGAGCAATATATTCTCAATGACAGAAAGTTAAGGAAGACAATCATGTGTTTATCATGTGACAAACATCATTTGAGAAGTGAAACAGAGCTTCTTCCAGGTTTCCAGTTGTTGCGTGGAGATGTCCTAGGCTTCTGTGCAAACGGTGGCGGATTGCCAAACTGCATTCTGGATTCTTCAGCACCGCCCATTCTGCCTGCGATAAGTGCTCCGCTACAAGGGCTAGATTACCCATACCTGCATATGTTCAAGTAAACACAAAAATACGCACACAATTCATGCATTAAATATCATGTAAAGGCAGAAGAAATGGGACATTTCAGCTAAGAAACATATTTGTGCTCATGTGTCACCCATGTTTGCCTCAGCCAGCAGCAGGTAGGCAGGGACCAGCTGAGCAGAGTAAGGGCCATGGACGTCTATGGAACAGCGCAGGCAGAACTGGGCAGCAGGCAGAACCTCTTGGTGTTTACCCTCAGCAATTTTCCCTTCAGCCACCGACCTGCAAATTTTTATCAGCTCTGTCTAGGAAACGAGATGAACAGGTATGAACAGATGTGAGCTAGACTTCGAGTAATATTGCGCAACAGTTCGCAGAAGTTCAACACAATTACTCAGTGGCATATTATGTAATACTGCGGTTTCATCAAAAGGTCCCTCAGAAAAGACTCCTGTAGAATTAGTTATTAGTTTCTATAGGAGTTATAAAGTTCCCATCTGTCATGTGGAAGTACAAAAGTAGGCATTTGTGAAGACGTGTTTGTGAGTTATAATCAAATATCTTAAGAGTCCTGTTGACTCTCCCCCTCCATTTTTATTCATGTGACTATTTTAGCAGTTTTTGAACTAAACATTTTCTTAAATAACTGATGTGGCTCTCATTCTAGCTCTCTTTACCATTTCCATGGCCACTTCAGGTTTGCTTTTGGCAACTTTTACCTGAAATTAGCAAAGCTAAAACCTTACAATTTGAAATGAAAACACGAGTTGTACACAGACAGACAGAACAAAGGAAAACAAACCATCAGTTTCATGAGCATGTGCTGTCTTTTTTTTCCATTTGATTGTTGACCTTTTTCTTCAAAAGCTAAAAACATAGGCTAGGTTAAAATTAAAAATGTCTAGGTTTTTTTGTGTATTTCAAACCTTTTCGTATTTGGTCATACTGCGTTACAAACAATGTCACCTTTTTGATCTGGTTTTCCAGGTCGCTAAGTGCCTGGGTGCGGATGGGAGGAAGTAGCTGGCAAATCCTCTCATGGATGGCCACCCAATCAGCTCGCTGGTGATCTGCATCACTGAAGAGTTAGAAAAAAAATGTTAATGTTCTAAGACTGTTTTTTGTCATCTCCTAACCACACCTTACAGCCAAGGAGTTGTCATGGCTTTGTACTGGATAATGAATCCTCCCTCTTTACACAATCACTTTTTCATATGAAGTCATAAGCTATGACCTGAAAAGCTGAGTTGTAGAACATTATTGATTATTATTGTGATACATAATAAAATGTTAAATCTACTGTAAAATCTTTGTCGGTTTGAAATTTCAAACATTTCAAATCCAAAATCTATTCAGTAGATACCATCTGAGTGCACTGAAGGCATGCATAATAGTATGCCATTACATAACTAGTCTGTAATTTTGTTCATATGGCTCCTTTCTGCTGTACAGCTCTGTGGAAACTGTCTTGGCTTTCAACGCATACTTGTTTCTTTGGAGCAAGTTGACTCCTTCCTGTGTATTTGTGTTTATGGATTTCATAAAGAGGCAGAGCGCAGACATAAATCTGACCACGCCACATCACCAGAAGCTCTGACACCACATATGCCTGCATTTGTGGACTCGGTGAAAAGTGCAAACAGATCAAGTGATCACATGTTGTCGTGTCTCATCTTAGTAAGAGCCTTTAGATTTATTGATAATCAACACAAAAGGGATTTTAAATACCAGTCATTCAAGTAAAGTAGGACATGTGAGACAGATGATCCTTTTGGCCATCTGATAGTGGTGCTCAATATGTATTGTCTACAAATCTACATTTCATTCAAAACAAGGGCTTCTCATTCATTCATTCATTGTAAAGGTAACTCAGAGAGCATGCACATTAAGTGGCTGTAAGCTGCCTGAGACGAGCTTTAATGGCTCATCCCTTTCAATAAATCCCCACAGGGAGGGTCACCACATGCTCCTCTTCGATGCCTGGAGGATTTAACCTACCACCAGATTGTGTTCTTTAACTGGGTCTAGAAACAAACACTGGTTTATGTGAAATAATTGTGCCAAGTGAATTGCACAATCATGAAAGACCCAGGCGTGAGTCTTGTAAGCAAAAAACATAGCGAGTGTGTTAATTCAATTTCCAGCTGTTCCTCTGCCTCCTGACAACACGGTCACATGTTTTTCCTTCCGTGGAACTGATATTTACTGAGAAAAAAAAAACAAAACACGGCCAACACTGCCACCTAGTGTCGAAACTCTAGAAATGGTTTGTTTAAATTTACAACAAAAACAATTTATGCCATTTGTAAAATGCTTGAACAAATATATGTTCCTTCTTTGGTTTGAGTAGCTTAACATTTTACGACAAAATGAACAAATAAATAAACGTGAAACGTGTGCTCACCAGTAAAAAGTGACCATACACTTGTCGCAACGTAAGTAGGCGTCTTGATTGCAAAGTTCACAAAACTTCCCCTTCCCTTTGGGGTAGGCAAAAGGAATCACTTTGGAGGCTGAAAGCTGTAGTTTAGCATCCATTGTCACAAGTGAAGCCGGCTTGAGATGGCAGCACACACCACGCAAAAATGTCCCACAAGGCTACAACCAGTTGTGAGACTTACAGTCGCCATGGAAACCACCACAACCATTTCTGGAAAGCAGGTGTAATATTAAATTCCGTTACCCTTAGTTTCAGTGGCTCACACACATTGGGTGTGTTGCTTGTGCTTCTTTCGCATCTACACGTCTGACCTTTCTCCACAAGCATGTCCAAATACGTAAAAATAGTCACATGGTACAAATCTGGTTGAAAAACAACAACGATGAAAAAGAAACAAAGGAAAAGAAAACATGCAGTTGATTAAAATAAAAATGTCCAAACTCCCCCAAGCTGGTGTTTCATGGAATTTAGAGTTCCTCCAGATCAAAAACATATTGTGCCATAGTAAAACAAGAATTTCAAGCTTATTGGTTTCAGATTTTTATTAGAGGAATACATTTTGTGTTGTATCAACTAGTACAAAAATATATATATTTTCAGTTTACCTGAAAGAAAAATTCAAAGGAGTCACAAAAGCCTACATCAAACCTAAAAAAAAAAACTCTGCTGGCTTGTTAACATATTATAAGTCGAGTACTAAAACATCTTAATGTCCTATGGTGAGTGTATATGATACTAATCTAGGATTGTGTGATTAAGTTATTTGGATGAATATGTTTTAAAGGTTTTAACTGAACACAAGATGCATAATCACATTTGATAAAGCCTGAGTGCACATTTAATAAAAACATCTCTTTCTGATAAGATTAAACAGTTAAATTCATCTCCTTCCAATACAGTAGCTGATATTTTCCTTCAGATCACTCTTTCTTACGGAGGTGGATGTATATGATCCCGCTGCACAGCAACAACGGGACACACACCCAGGCAAGGATAAAGCAGTAGCCAAAGTGTCCTGAAATCGTTTTTTTGGAGTCTGGAAGGATTTCTTCATTGTGGAGGGTGTAGATGAGAGTGGCAGAAAAAGCTGTCAGACCTAAGAAGATGCATAAATCACAAGCATATGATGGTTATTTTAGAAGCATATTATTTGAAAAAAGCATAAACTAACAACAGAATACACCACTACTACAGTTTTTTTTAAAATCCCCGTTAACGGCCCACATTTACATTTTATAGATTTTGAGACCAGGACAGCAATTTTGAAATTCTTTCCAAGTACTTAGACATTACAGAGACAAAAATGCCGGGATTTTCACTTGGATAACAGTTTCTACAAGGAATGCACATCACACACATCACAGAGAGTATTATGTAAAGTCTTAAAGTCAAGTAAGTCTTATCTAAAAGTGCACTATTTTAAAATTATAATTTTTTTAAAAACTTTTTTTTTTATACAAAATGATCTTAGTAGTGCAACTCACATGGACACAAAATATGCAATAACAAAGAAACATGTATTATCCAGAATAAGGAGGTTCCAGGCTCTTAACATTCAAACCATTTAACTGAGAGTGTGCTTTCCATCTCAGTACCATCATTCTACAATGACCATATTCCACAAAGACTTTTTAAAGAGTGTTACCTGCAAAGACTTGACACAGTCCGGTAAAGTAGAAGAGTCCACCCTTTGACATAGTGAACAGTTGGCCAAGGAACACCAAAAAGGAAACTGAAGAGAAAACCACTGAAACAACCATGAGGACCTGCACTGCCTGAAGCCATTCTAAGAAAGGAAAAACATTTCCAACTTAAATGCCAATCACAATTTTTAGATTGTACATATAGAAGTGTTTTACTTTCGAAAAATCATAATAAAAGGAATGCAAGGTTAAATCAGTACCTGTTTCTTTAGCAGTTGCACAAATCAAGCTTCCTGTGGAGTTGTCGTGCCTACAGTTGTACCAGAGATCTGAATTTTCCATGCCATCCCACACCCACCAGGACTTTAAACAGAGATCAAACATGACACACACCACTGAATATATCACACTTATGTATGAGATGATGATGTTAAAATGTCCTGTAATGTGATCATTACCTTCTCCATGGTGGCAATGAAAAGCATAGCCAGAGTGATGAGGTGCAGCAGCGTGACAAACATGAGCAGGTAAGCCATTTTTTATTCCCTGCCACAAACAAACAATATGCTTATTAATTTATTTAATTCAATAATTCATTTTGTGTGACTAATTCTATTTTTTAGTTGCGATCGCAGTGAAAAGCGGAGTTGGGCACCCTTTCTGTTTTGCTTTAAAACATAAAATGGAAAATCTTAAAGGCTGAACAGAGTATACTCTGTGCTGCGGAACTAAGAGCAACAAGTTATTTTTGAAATTTGCGTTTGCCTGGCCTGTGTGCTGCCTTTATTCAGTCAGCAATCCCAATGAAGAGCTTGGGTGGAACCATTGAAAGTGAGCCAAAATATTTGCCCAATTAACTTTCCAAACATTCAGGCAATTCTTTCTAAACGCTTCAATTTCATACATTTTAAAAGAACAAACCTATTGAATGTTTATTATAGATGACTATATTCATGGAAAATCTTTTGTAATGTACAAAAGCTAAGATTGTTTTCATGGGGAAATGTGTTAACAACATTAAAGATGTCCTGTTATAAGCCTGATCAGAAAAACAACTTCAAGTACTGTAAATGTAAATACTTAGTATCTATT
>JAVQJG010050288.1:0-23793 GCA_036024015.1 Craterocephalus amniculus | reverse complement strand
TGCAAAATGTTTCATGGTGGGTCAACGTCAACATCCCCCACTGGATGATCACAGGTCATCATCTAGGAACCCTCTCAAGACCAAGGATGGTAATAAAAATGCTGTTTTTCATCATCGGTGACAGACTTGGTGTAAGAGGGTTCTAACTAAACACAATATTAAGATTTGTATGATTAAAATAATGAAGATAACCTTAAAAAAATAAAAAAATATTTCACAGTTGTTAATTTATAATATCATTCTTCTACATTATGTTCTGCCAATTTAAATTCTCAATATATATTAAGATAAAAAAGATGGCCATACTCTCCTAATTATTTTGTTCTTTAAATCAGTTGTTCCTAACCTATTTTCTTTGGAGACACAATGCATGCAAATGCTTAAAAAGCCACGGAACCTGTACTGAGACTATGTGTGTTTTAAAGAAGAACTTGGCTTTTTTTTTTTTTTTTTTACCTGGGATCTGTTTTCATCTTTCCTTTTATACATGTGAGTGATGGAGAAAGGAGCGTTCAAGATCGCTCCACTCACATTCAATTAGCCGGGCAGGCAGCTAGCAGCACAGCTAATGGTAAGTATCGGGCAACTGCTCTTGCGTAAGTTTGCCCTAAAAACTGGCTTGTTTTCCACACTGAAGTGCTCTGATAGTCTCAACAAGTGTTCGACAACGTACTAGAGAGGAGAAATGAACAAAGGTATCTGTATTACCTGGCGATTGCTATCGTTTGGTGTCAGGATCATGGATGTATACATCCACGGTCATGATATGGAATGTCCCACAGGTCTTTTGACGCGAGTAGCGCGCGATACCGCGATATTTGGACACAGACACCAAAACATAACAAAACCTGGCAATCGCCAGCTAATACAGATACTTTTGTTCACTCTGCACTCTAGTACGCTGTCGGACACTCATTGAGACTATCAGAGCACTTCAGTGTGGGGGAAAAAACAGCTGCCTGCCCGGCTAAATACTGGAGCGATCTTGAACGTTCCTTTCTCCATCACTCACTTGAATGAAAGGAAAGATAAAAACAGACCCAAGGTTCAAAAAGTGTTAAATTCTGCTTTAATGTTTTCAAATTGAAATTTTCAACATAGATACTGTATTCTAGCTGAGTGCTGTCCATCAATAAAGCCAAAATTAAATTAACAATATAGAGCCTTCCTTTTTCCCCCATTTAAAATAGAGACAATGTGTGTAAATTGATTACAATGGCTCCGAATGCTCAAAGTATCAGGAGCCCCCTTGTGCTCCTTGGGATGCCACTTGGAGGATCCCGGATCCCAGGTTGGGAAGCACTGCTCTAAATTAATCGACGTTCGTCATTATCATTTTCAACGGGAGACCAGCTCAGGTGGTCATTGTGCCGTCTGATTGCACCTCCTTATCTTGTCCACTAGGTGGCAGCAACGTATTTTCTGTTTCTGTTTGACTCCTTTTCCCAGAATGCCTTGCGGGTGAGTATCCCTAGGGACTCGGGTGAGTAAGGCAAGTCAAGGCTGTGTCCGTGAAAGGTATGCCCTAATTTATTTATTTATCATTTATATTTCTGAGTTTCCTATTTTAATACATCCTTTAAAATTAATTTTAAATGTATAACTGTTTATTTTCTGTGTTATTTATTCATGATAATAATGCTATTTAGATGTAAAAAGAGTTCTCTGAGTCATCCGCGGACGTCCAGTGACCGTTAACAAGGCTTAGTTTACTATAATTATCCGTAAAGATTAACGTCAGCAAACGGATTGAAAATCTTGGCGGTCTTTACAGTGAACATTAACTTTATTTTTCACAAAGGCAACCACTCAATAAATTAATCCAGAGTGAGTTACACAATTTGTTTGTATAGTGAATCAATTTGCATCCACTTGACTGAGCAGGTTGTAGAGGTTTTTATACAAAAAGAAGAGACACTTCTGTTAAAATATGGTCAGTATATGTATGACCTTCTCCATAACAAATCCTCTGATGGATTTTTGACAAAAAATACGAGAAAAAAGAATAGTTTATTTTATTTATTAATTAATTGTTTATGTTTCATCAACTGGACATACAACAGTGTGACACATAAACAATTATAGAATCTCCAATAAATAATAGATTTAGTTAAAACACTTTACAGTTTCAAAACAGTTTATACATACATAGATATTAGTGCAAATTAATCTTACAAATACACGGTTAATATGTTCTAACGTTGTTTTAAGAAACTTATGTAGTCTTGCTTTGTGGTAGAAATGTGATTTTTCCCTTGCTTCAGCTCGATTCATTCTTTCATGTATTTAGTAGTGAATTTGTGCTTACAAAATTAATATTTATTATTATTATTGTTATTATTATTATTGTTGTTATTATTATTATTATTAAAGAAATTTGACTATATCCAGTGTTTTTTTAAATGGACAATTATTATTTATTTATTTAATTTAACACCAAATTTGTTGCTCTCTTTGTTATCATGAGTTAATTGTTAGATGAATGTTTGTTTTAACTGTAATCTTTATTAGTAATGCAAACTGGTATTAAAGTCAGGAGTTGCTGGCATGTTGTTCAACGTTTGCAGAGGTCCAACAAGTAAAAATGGCTGGCGTGATCGATGAGAAGCTGAAGAATTACAGGACAGCTCCATTTGATGCCCGCTTCCCCAACACCAACCAGACCCGCAACTGTTACCAAAACTATCTGGGTAAGTGAGACAGCCTATTAAGAACATCCATCTGTCCGTCCATCCAACCATCCATCCATCCATCCATCCATCCATTTATCCATCCATCCACCATCCATCCCCTGTTTTGTGTTCATCGTGGTTTTAAAAAGTCAAAATTGGATTTCTAAATAACTAAAAGCTCCCATCATGCAGCATGGCCTCCTACATATGACCCATAACTTAGTTCTGTTCAATGACTCAGTTGTGTGTGCTGAATGAAATAGGAGAATCTTGAACTTTTCTCCAAGCTGGGTAAAAGGTAAGCCATTGTCTTTGCCAAATGGTGGAGGAAAGAAGCAATACTCATTATTTCACCTCTATAAGAGATTCAAGGTCTTTGGGACATTTAAGGTCACACTATATTGAAATAAACAGTTTATATGACTAAATGTCTCTGTAGCTGGTGAAATTAATAACTTTATGTTGTTACATGGCTTTTTAATTACCATATCAACTGTATTTATAAAGTCAGACATCAATGATAGCTAAAATGTGTCATTAGGGGGCGCCAAATTATAAAAATCTGTCAAAATGCAGTAGTACAGTTTTAAAACCTCCTGCTCATCTGCTAATCCCTGATTGATATTTCCTCAGCTTAAAGGGTCATTTGTCTTTAACAAGGACCCCAGTGATGCAGTTCTGCAAAATTTTTGGCTTATTAAACTTAGGCTGCAACATTCAGTGCATGTGTAACAAATGTTACATGTGAGGTTAATTGGACACTGCACTTTCCCTAGGAGTGAGTGTGTGTGAATTGTTGTCTGTCTCTCTATGTTGGCCCTGCGATGGACTGGCGACCTGTCCAAGGTGTACCCAGCCTCTGGCCTGATAATTGCTGGGATAGGCTCCAGCCCACCCCCGTGACCCTGAATTGGATTAAGCAGTGCAGAAAATGGATGGATGTGTTACAAATGGCTGCATGTCTCTGTTGTTGTGTTTACACTGAGCTTGCTGAGGACTGAGGCAGCCCATAAAATTCTCTTTGTATGACTGACCACACAATTTGTATTGACCACACAATGCTCAAAACAGCTACTCTACAATGTGCACTCATGAAGAGTAATTTTCATTTCTCTTTTTTGCTTCCGATGTCATAATGTGGCCCAAAAACACCAAAACTATTATTTATTTCGAGGTATAAAGGAGATATGCATTAGTCATAGACTGTGAATTTAGGCTTTATGAAACAAACGGGGATCCACTCCAAGTGCTTCTACGGTGGCTCTAAATCTATTTTTGGTAGGACATGAATCAGCATTATAAGAAAATATGACAAGAATTGGAGAATGTATGCCCCTTTTATGGAGTGTAATATAACAGAGACCAAGTCCACACATCTGCTCATTTTATTCATTTGTTGACACTATCTTTCTGATCAAGCATCGAAGTACACAGAATTAGTCAGCAAGAAAACAACAACACACAATAAAATGATAAAATGTCAAAATAGAAGTTGGCCATGTCAGTTTTTTTCTGTGGCAAATCTAGCAAATTTCATGTGGGGATGCAAAGGAGGAGCAAGAGTTCTTAAAAGGGTGGTATTAGTTGCATTTACATGGAGAACTTTTTTTTCCAATAATAAATGTGTCATATAAACACCTCACTTTATCTGATCAGCTTTGATTGGACTACATTTTAATCTGATCAAGAATGGTAGTTTAAGCTTTTCCACTATCAGATCAACAGGAAAAATAAGTGTGTCGGCATTCATTCTGATGGTTTCTGGGACAGATGTTTGTTCTGCACATGCTTGAACCACGTCGGGGAAGTTAGATGACATGGTAAGTTTCAGGAAAGATTTGAAAAATGACGTTAGCAAAACTGAACTGAGCTGTGGAGGCGCGAGGTTGTAGTTGGAAATTCTGCAAGAGTTACAGAGGTCGAAAGAGTCGAATCGATTTGCTCAAGCAGATATTTGATCAAATCTGGGTTTTATCTTATCTTAGGTTACAGAATGGCACACCTACAGATTTTTACTGAAAACTTGTATATTATATTGCGGAACATAATATTATACCCCCATTATATGCTGGGGTGCCAAATTCCGGCCCTCGAGATCTACAATCCTGCAAATTTTAGATGTGTCCCTTCTCCAACACACCTGAATCAAATGACTGAATTCCCTTTAGCTCTGCAGAGATCTGTTAACAAGCCGTTCAAAAATCTTGTGGACCGTTCTCAGGCACCCCTGATCTATTGCAATGGAATTTGTACTGAAAATGTGGCTGCTGAGTTTATTTTACCGAGGATAGCGGCCATCATATAACCGCAGTCAACCCAGATTCAATCCTTTCTCAAATACCTAATGCACAATAAAGTATACTAGAGTCCACAGAACATTAAACATAAAAAAACAACACTAAAAATAATCTACCAAAACCTAGAAAAGGTTACAAATGCTAATACTTGGTTCAACTGCTTTTATAGTGGCTACTTGAACCACTCATTCGCCATCTGAGCCCTATGAATCCTGGTGGTGCCATCTTGGAAAATGGCCATCCCACCAGGGAAGAAAAATCAATTGATATGTTCATGTAGTTAGCTGACCTCATAATGTTGCTGAACCTAGACCTGACCAACTGCTTATACAGTAGGCACTAGGCATGATGGCTGCAGCAGTTCATCTGCTATACCATCGCTCTGGAAATGGGTCAGTCTGGACTCATCAGATCACATGACCTTCTTCTCTTGCACCAGAGTCCAATCTTTACGCTCCCTAGCAAACTGAAGCCTTTCCTCCTGTTAGCATCACTGATCAGTGGTTTTCTTCTGACTACACAGCTGCTCAGTCCCAATCCCAAGTTACCTTCACATTGTTTATGCAGAAATGTTCTTGTTTTCATTATTAAATAATCATAACCATGAGCTCTGTTTTTTTCTTCACTCCTATTTCAATTAAATGTTAAAACAATGGCCAACATTTAAGATTTTTTCCGACCACATTTCTTCCTCCAAAACGATGGTTCCCTACAATTCTTCCAGTTTTAAAAATGCTTTGGCCAGTTCTTAACTCAGCTTTAGTAGTTTCTGCATGTTCTTAGATGTTTTCTGTGCTTGATGCCAATGATTTGACCCCTCTGAAACATCTTTTCTGTGACAACAGGATGTGTCCCTCCACATGGTTGTTTAAGAAATGAGTTCAGTTCAGCTTTATTTGTATAGCACCAATTTACAGCAATGTAATCTCTGAGCAATGACAAGCTGCTCATTGCATCAGCTGGAGTAAAATACCTTGTTGCAGCTTATAGATGGCCCATGCAGTAATTATCCAATAAGAACTTCATCTTTATTTGTTTAGTTAATTGGAGGTGGGGATTTTATTTATTTTTTGGCCAGGTAGTATATATATTATAACCTGTTATCGTAGATAACAGGAACAGTTAGATGATAGACTAAAATAAAGCCACACATTTTTCTGGATGTTATCCTGTAAAACTGGATTTCCAACCCTGATCAGAGGCCAACATCTGCAGCATAATCCAGTCTTATGTACATTTGCGAAGGCTCCGTATTATTGGATAGAAAAGAAGCAATATAAGAGGCGTATAAATAAATCAAACCATGTATCTGTCACTTGTTATAAGGAGCGAGCGCCATCCAACCATTCCATACAGCTTACAGTGATGAAGGTTACATAATCAGTGATGAATGTTCTGCAGTGTGCTTAGCGGCAGCTGAGGGTTTGAGATTAGATGTATGATGCAGAGCTGATGCATGCGTGTAAAATATGCCTCCCCCGTTAATTATGATGAATAATGTTCCCTGTTTTCCATTCATTTAACAGTAATATTTAGGTATCATTGCACTAGCCTGACATTGCGCCATCACGTTAACAGATGGGCATCCACAGCAGCAGTGGGATTAATTTGGCATATGATCAACTCATCAGAAAAACAAGTAATCGCTGTTCAAAATTTCACCCTTCATGGGTTTCTTATTAATTTTACAGCATGTAGGTGTTTGGGTAGGTTTTAGTTGAGCTGATAAGTTTGCGCACACCTGTAACTATCAGTAAAGACACGAGTAAAACACCAACAGTGCTTAACCATGGAGGAGCATGCACGTGAGCAGCTGATCCCACCCAAAGCCAACATGTTCTATACAACTACTGGACTTTATATGCATGTCTGAATTTTTATATCAGAGTAGCAAAACTAAAACTCGCTTGATATCGTTCATGTGTGGATGTGTTGCACACTGTGGCTCTCTGTCACCACTGGATGTATGCATGGACAAAGTTCTGACAACACTAAAGAACATAATATTGAAGTCCTTTAACGGGTTGCTGACGTCATTATTTGGGCATATCTGAAGGAAGCCGCAGAGATTTCTTAGAGGAAGAATATCATTTTCCTGTTTTATCTGAGTGTGAACATATTATATATTTTGTTTCTTATTGATCCTTATTCAAAACACATTTACTCAGTAATGCTTTAAATAGTTTCTGTCAAGGAAGAGATGGTATGATTTCACCTGTACTTGAAAGTTTTGTTGTTGTTTTTTTGGGGTATATAATTGGGTATATTTGAACTGCACAAGTGGATTCATGATTACAGGGCTACTTTAAGTCAGCACAAGCAGTTATGAAGGAAGCGACAGTGTGTCAGTATTAAGGTAAACAATAGTTTCATCAGCTTACAGATGGGTAATAAACTTAATAATGGTGGAAATATGAACAGCTTAAGATTTCCAGCCACACAATGCTTTTTGTGTAAGGAGTGAAATGAAACATCAGACATCTTTAAGACCTTAAATGGCACTAGTTCTGTCTGAAATGGTTGTTTATGTTCATTGTATCTGAAATACAGTTACAATCATCATAAAATTAGAGATCAGATCAAGCAGATCTGCAACTGACATGATCTGGTCACAGTTTCTATATAAAATAAGGCCTCAGTGGTACAGGGATGTGAAGATTAATAGTGGAGTCCATCATGGTTTTCATAAAAGACCCATATCTCTTTTGTGCAAATTATCTCATAGAAATAAACTGACCTTGAAGTATGACAATGCTGGACAGAAAACAAAGCAGAGAATCATCAGGAGCACCTATAAAAAGTCTGGAGAAAACCTGAATAACAACAACAAATGCGATTATAAGCCTTATGTGTGCCACTTGTGCATTGCATTGCATTTAGGGCAACTAACATTATAATTATGTAAAGTTGTTTCAAGAAATTATGGGTACTCTTTCATATTCTTTTAACATTTAAATATCAGTTGCACGGAGACAACACACTACAGAATAATGACCTGTTTACCTTCTCCTCTAAGCTAAGAGCTACTTTATCGATCTGTTTCTCCAATAGACTTCCACAGATGTAACAAAGCTCTGTCGGACAAAGACCAGGACACAGCTCCCTGTGAGTGGTACCGCCGGGTGTACAAGAGCCTCTGTCCCATCGGCTGGGTATGTGCCTATAAAAACAAATTTCTAAAAGTTAACACAATAGGAAGATGCTACGTCTTGCTATGTTACACAAACACATTGTAAAATTTAATCTTTCTACTACACACACTTCAGCATTTAAAATGCATGTAATAATAACTTTTTTTAAGTTTTATCAGAATAAAGGAAAAGATTTTTATCTTTAATGTAGCATCTGTAGATTCTGTGTGAATAAATTAGGTATGAAACACTGAATCACTGCAAACTAAAACTTAAAACCCTACTTGGCGAAATACTTTCACAATAATGTCAGTCATGATTTAGCTGAAGTGCACTCAGTAAATTGGGTCATTCCTTTAAGTGCTGCTCACCTGATGGCCTCCCATGTTTTCTTTATCTCTCTTAAAGGTTCAAAGATGGGATGACCAGTTGGAGGCAGGAACGTTTGCTGGGAGGATTTGAAAGCAGATTCCTTGTGATTTATTTTCTCATCTTAAAGTCACACATTCCTATATTTATGTACAGAAGCTGCTTAAGAAATAAATATCGTTTTAAACCTTATTGCACCTGGGCTGATAACCTGAACACATAACATATAATACAGACTTCACATTTGCCGACTTCTTTCTGTGGTTACTGCTGCTTTTATTCTCTGGTGTCCTCAGAAGACATAGACACACAGCAACTTTACTTATTTATGTATTCTTTTGTTGCCTTTGAGTTTTAAATGCAATCAATAGGGAAGGAGGGAATTTGGGGGAAAACCAACTTTTGTGTGTCAGTACTTAGAAATCTGATTAAATATTATGCGCTTGGAGAGAAATTTTATTGATATAGACAAATATTTGATTAGTAAACATTTGAGATAAAGAAAAAAACTGTTGCACAAGTGATAATTTAGGTCAAATGCATTTGACAGCATTTCACATTTCACAAAATTTAGATTAGACTGAATCACTTTGATGTATCATGTCAGACTCCTGTTTGATTTAAGCCCCTTGACTATAAAATGCTTCATACCTCATACCAAGGCCAAAGAATGACAACAGGGTTAATTTTAAAAAGTCCTTTAATTTCTTTAATCAACTTTTGACACAGAGGTGTAATGCTTAATTGCCCTAAGTCCAAAGTTCCACAGTACTGTTAGTGAAATTGCTGAACAGTTACAGTAACTTGTTTAAGGCTCAGATATTTCCTCTTTCTTGCTTTAAGACTTGACTTTGAAAATGGGAAGAAAATGTCGGCCTACTGCATGACTTAGAAAAGAGTGACCCAATCTAATCTGGAAGGCTATCACATATCAGATTGCATAAGGGTTGACAAAACAATCTAAATTCAAAACATCTTTCGTGGCTACTGTGGTGATACTAAAACCCTAAATTAAACCTTTGTGATATTGGAAAGAGAAAAGCTTTCTGCAGAGACTGGAAGTAAAGCAGTTTATTCACGAGGTGGCTGGATCTCAGTATCTGCTGTCATATGCAGCAAAAGGTTTGTTTACTTACACTGCCATGGAACAGAAACATGTTCAACCCCTTGCATAAGTTTTACACATTTCTCCTTGACTTAGCTGATTTTTGTCTGAAGCAAATCGTGCTGCAGCTGCTGTGAGTGCATCCATTTGATTCCATATAAGCAGATAGTTTCTAATGCTGAAGCTATGAAGACAATATTATTTGAAGAAACGGAGCAAAAACTCAAAGTAATCATTACTACAACTGGAGTAACAGTGACCTGCATTGCGTGACTAGTTGCCCCAGTAACGGGCCGCGTTGCATCAGCATCCGCAGCATCAGTCACCCAACGCCTGCTGTCAAGGTCGCTAGCGAGAGGCATCATGGGAGGGCGAGGAGGACACAAAAGCGCGCGAGAGAGAGGCAGGGAGGGTGGGGTTTACCATCTCACGACTCTAGCCCCTACCCCACCACCTCTGCGCATGCGCCTATTCTATTGTCAGCTGAGCTGACCAACTAACCGAATAAAGGCTGCAACCATAATTGGACATAGAGGCCGCCTCGCCCAGCGGGATGCGGCGCTGATGCACCGGAGTCATGGGACTGTTGCACGTAGAAGCGAAGAGGCGGGACGATGTCACGGCATCCCAGCGTCGCCGCATCTAATAGGCGGATGAGAGGCGAAATAAATAATAAAAGCAAGTGCGTGCGGTTACGTGCGGTCTTCCTCGCAGCCCCCTGAAAGAGAGGAAACATACGAGAAAAGGAGTAGCCGGTGCAAAAAGGGACTGCTGCAGCTCGCGCAGGGTTTCTGGTGAGCAGCACTCACGACAGGTGAGTGTCCATCACTGACCCGTTTCTGCACGGAACTGGGGTTGTAATGAGCTTCAGATGGAAAGAAATCTATTCTTTGTCCAGTTTGACCGACATTAGGCTGCAGAAGTAAAGGAATTGTGTTTCATTGCATCTTTGCTGTACTAAATATAGGCTGATACATTTTGTTTTTTTCTGATTGTAAACCGTTTGTTATCTAATGAGAAAGGAGACGGGGCTGTGTAAGTACCACGGACAGCGACTAAATAGGTTTGTTCCTTTTCTGCAGCTGTCAGCGCCGGTGGGTGGGTCCTCCAAGGGGTTTAACCACCACCTGAAGCTCCTTCATCCTCTTCCTCTGCATCCTGCAAATTTCACTTCCTACTGCTTGCCAAGCTAGATTTCTGAAGATGGAGGGGCAGGCAAGTGATTTTTCTTTCTATACCATGAGCCACATTCAAGAGGTTTTTAGGTTAATGGCTGGAATAAATTGCTATTAAACAAATGAAACCACCAAAAAAGCAGAGTTGTAGCTCCTTTACAACTCCAGAGTTCACTGGGTTGTCATATCTGAATTGTGCTTTTGCAAATCGTGTCTCTAACTAAAGTCAGGGTCTAAACAGATGTGTGGGCGGTGTGAACCATGTGTGCCTTAGCATGAGTCACCATGTAGTGTGAACATGTGGTATTTGTGTGTCAGAGGAATATCAAGCCTGTTTGTTGAGCATTTCATCATATATAGTATGTTTTTATAAAAATATATTGTGAGTCAGTCTGTATTCCACAGTCATATCTGCCCTACTTTGATACAAAAGAAGCTAGCTTTGTGTGCTAAGTTCATCTTGTTTTTTGTTTTTTAAATTTTACTTAATGAAAATTCATGTTTTAAACCCAAGTAAAAAAAAAAAATGTAACTGCTAGTCCTAATAGGACAACATCCACTGATGCTTTGCATTTTGTTGGTTTAGAAGGGAGAAATAAAAATGAAGCAATACTGTAGAAGTGTATTTCCATTTCCCGTGCATGTTTTTCTGCACGTACTCTTACAATAATATAATTATAATAATTATTAGAAAGCTTAACATGTGAAACCTGCCATCTGGTTTAACTAAAAACAACTAATTGAAACTTTCAAATGAAGTCTTGTTTGTTGACTTGGTAGAGACGCAGATCAGATGTAATCATTGTATATGTGTATGTGATGACATATGTGTGTGTGTGTTTGTAAACCGACAAGCAGAGTTCCTTGTGTGCATGACTGCTGCACTCTGATTACTTTCAGGCTGTGTCAATAAAACTCCAGGCTGCTACTATGGAAATGGTTGGCAGAGGGTGGGGGGGCTTAGGAAGAGAAATGGACACTCGTGAATGGATGGAAGGGCTGTGAGCTTCAGGCAAGCTAACACAATCATTTTCTTTTAAATGAATAAAGAAGAGGAAAGCGGTGGCCTGGGTGTGGACAGTGACAGGACTGATTAAATGAGCCGAAACACGGCTGCATCAGTTAAGAGGAATTTTCTATGTTTAGTCTGCAAACGTGTTTGTGTCATTAATTAAAAATGTCAGCAACGTGCAATCAAAATGGATCTGTATTCCTTCTGACTTTAACATGATGTCACGCCGATGCAGTCACCATGGTAACGCAGCATCCTTTCAACAAGTATGCCTGTTGCTGCAGGCTTGAAGCAGCACGTTGGTGTAAAAGTATTTCTGGGAAGTTTCTGTTTTTCTTTGCACTGTCAAATATTCACCTGTTTTCTTCAAATTCCTGCTTTGTCTATCAGCAAAAAGGAGTTGCATCCTTCTCATGCTCACAGCAATGTAATGTTTAAAATGAAATATGGTAAGGCTGCTTAAATGAAGTGGCCTCACTAAATTGGGAAGTGTGAGATTTTTTTCCTCATACAGGGCTAAATTAAACAAAGCTTTATGATCGGACAAATAGCCTCACATTTGACTCTAAAATATATAAAAATACAAAAGAGTTGATGGTCGACTCAGGTGTCTGGGTCCTTTGGCTGAGATGAATTAAATAAATGTTTCCAAAGACTTTATTATTAATTTATTTTGTGTAATTAAAAGTCATAAATAACTTTCCAAAACAAGCTGAAATCATCAGCCCTCTTCCACCGTGCACGATAGCTGCTATGTCATGTTGTCCATGATATGCTGGGTTTGTTTCCATCTCTTTCTGCCCACACTCTCATTAACTTTAACATTGTTATCTGAGGCCTGCAGAGTCTGGATGCAGCTCTACGGTTGTGTTTGTTGTTTCTCTGAGCATTGCACTGACCTTGGGTAAGCTTTCTGGAACATGCTTTCCTGCGATGATTTGCAACTTCATTTTAATCTTTTTGACTGCAGAATGATGGATCCCATTTTTTTGAAAATGGCTTTATAGACCTTTAGACTGATGCAGCAACAAACTGGTAAAACTCCAATCTGCTGATAATAATCTAATCAAGTACATTTTATTAGCAGCATTTACCTTCGAAATCCCCTCATGATATTGAAACAGTAATGGTAGTGGTTGGGCTTTGTTTTTGTTAGTAAGTAAATAATGTCTCTCTGTAGTGTGTTATTCATCGAAGGTTTTATTTACCTAGTGTTCTGGCCTGATAATGACCAAAGGATATTTTCATTCATCCATGTATTTAAGTTGTATTTTGTCCTGATAAATAAAACCTAAGGTTCTGAAAAACAGTGGCCTGGTCATTGTTGCCACAGCACTTTTAGTGGACACTATTTGCTGAAACTATTGTAAAGGAACATAAAATGTCGTGCAACGTTCCAGATGAAAGTGTTTCTTTCACAGCTCCAATGCTGAGATACTGAGAGTGTAAACAGGGCAAATCCTTGTCAGACACACCCAGAGCTTTCTGAGGGCTGACAGGCTAATTGATCGTCCTTAAATGTCATCTCTATCCTCTGGGAACAAATCAGCAAAAAGAGTGGGGAGAGAAAAGGCGAGAAGGCTATTAACAAAAAAGCTATTTACTTTAACCCCTGGAGCCTTTAATGATGTCAAACAACTTAAATTAAAAATGTTTTACCGAGCAAAGAATGGCTTATACACGTGGACATGATTTCCCAAAGCAAACATGGCGGGTATTGTTGTGGACAGCAAATCCATATATGATAGAAGAGTGCACATTCTCTACCACCAACAACATTTTACCCAGGCTGCCCTTTGCCTTCTCGCCTACCCTAAAGGTGTTACTGATCTCACCTTTCAAAAAGAAAGGTGAGATCATCCATCTTACCAACTTTTACTAACACACTTTGACTTTCTTTTAGGTTTGTTTTCTGTGATTTAGGAGCACATATGTGAATCAGTCACAGTCCTCCTGAGCAGGTTGTCATCCCCAAATCTTGCCTCCTATTGGTTGTAATTAACCAACGCCCCTCTGGCTAAAATGAGCAGTGTATACAGGATGCTAATATCCCCTGACTTCGTTCTGATGGTCTACCAAGGGCAGTGGATCACCTGAGGCCCGGCCACATCTTTATGCCGTCTCATATAACAGCAGCCAGTTCTGCCCAGTCAGCACTGAGGCTCTCTGACTGTGTACAGAATCACGAGCATCAGCAAAGACAAAGACACACTGCCCTAATACCTACAGCTATGGCCTAACTTGACCTGAATCCCATAAGGTGCATCAATTAATCAAAGTTTGACATGTGTTAAAAGTCATTTTATGAAGTTTATATTTATGGAGCACTTTACAGTAGCAGAAGGACTTATAAGTAAATACTGCCTTTAGAATAACACTGTGCTCCACAGTTATTATGTCATGTAGATTTATGGATCATTAAACTGAGCATGTGCTGTTGGCATTTAAGGAAAAGATCTCAGTTTTAATTTTGGACCAAATTAATATATTTCAGAAGTACAACATAAGCTGAAACATGGATGTGGCTAAACCTATATGTTTATTTGTTATGTTTATTATTGTTTTTTTTAATGTGATTTTTACATAGGACTTGTTGGAGATTTGTTCTCACACACGCGCACAAACGACACACACACACACACACACACACACACACACACACACGCACACACACACACAGACACACAAAAAAAAGCACTTAGCACGATCTTAGCACTTGACATAACTACATCGATGACCAGCAGTCCACCTGTTCATGCTGTATCCTACTCCTTGAATTTATGCTTGTGTTGTTCTCTCAAATGTACGTCGCTTTGGATAAAAGCGTCTGCTAAATGACAGTAGTAGTAGTAGTAGTAGTGTTACAATGGCTCAGTCTTCAATTAATATGTGTTGATGATAGAATTCAATCGAAAGCCAATGCAACATGATACCATATGTGTCATTTTGTTACCAGTCACCATTGCAATTTATCTTTGAAGCCATACTGCACACCATTAGCAGATGATGCTGTAACCTTTGCTGATGGCGTTGCATCAAAGTAGTTCAGTAAAATAGTCTGTCTACAAGTCTTTTATCCACAAAACTCAATATCAGGTGACAAATTAAGGATTTTATGGAACTATTGTTTGTTTCAACTCTATGTATGTACGTATGCAAAGACAAATGGCATAATACTTCATAAAACCTTACATGTGTAGGTTACAAACACATTATTATTGTTTCTCAGGAGCATCGCTGAGACCTAATGAGGGTCAGGCATTCAAGCATCTGATGATAATGACGACTCCTTCACAGACCATCCTGATGTCTTTAATTAGATAAATAAATGTCATTATGAGAGCCTGGCCCTGTTGCAAGAAGACGTAAATGACTTCAGAATTTAATAACATTTGCATTTAGTTAATTATCTCCAGGAAAGTCAAAACACACTCACCAAAGCAATTAGTCATGATAATACAGCAGGAGGATTAGACTCAAATTTGGAAGACCCTCTAAATATCGATGTAGAAAATGATGGGTTTTTTTTGTTTTTATTAGGGTTGTCTCACAGTTGTTATCATTTATTAATTAATTTTATGGAATGCAAAAAAGCATCACACGAACAACCATCAGGTGTAAAAAGTGACTATTTGTAGTTGCTTTTCAGTGTAGTTTTTGTGCTGCGTACATCACTGGATCCCTGACCTGTGTGCCATCGGCATGGAAGTTAATCTCAACTTTCTGTCAGCTGCAGTGATTTAAAATCCAATTATGAGCTCATATTTCATAATCATGTCTTTCTCTGTGTCTCCTGCTCCACCCTAATTATGTCTCCATTTGCTTTTTGTTTTCTACTTCTCTCTTCCTCTAGGAAAAGCAGGTAACAGGTTATCTCCTGTTCTCATTGGGAACCGCTGTCATTGGCTCTCTGCAGTTTGGTTACAACACAGGAGTCATCAATGCTCCAGAACAGGTTGGTAATGGAAGAGTCATAGTAGCCTTGTTTTTAAACACTTGTGCATGTGGCTTTTATACAAATAACTTCTTCTCATTTTATATTGATATATCGCTACCACCTGGAAGCTTTTGTGTAGGCCTAACACAGACTTTAGTTCCATATTATATTTTATATCACAGTTTATATTTTTAACCAACTATGCCTGCAGTGCAATACAACTACAATACAAAATAACTACATGATTTGGTTTCTCTGTCAAGAAATATATTTCAGCATATTGGTACAGTGCAGTGATTCCCAAAGTGGAGGTTGGGACCCCCATGGGGGTCACAGGATCATTTCGGGGGTTACCAGTTTATTGTGAAACATATAACCAGTATTTATGAAACAAAAAATGGGATTTTTCCATCAATGTCTCAAGATCTCAATCAATCAAATATCTGGTTCTGACAAAACATATGTTTTGAGTTTTATAAGGAGAGGAAGGTTAACCTGCTGTTGCTCCTGAAGCTAGGCTAAGCTAGTAAGAGGAAAAAAGACCAAATTCAACACAGCATAAGGAAAAACTAAGACTAAAAATTATCTTTTTTTCTTCTCATGTCCTTCATCCATTTTAATATTCAGAAACTTCGATCTTTCTTCAACAACACGTGGGTGGAACGTTATGGCGTGTCCATTACCCCGGGCGTTTGCACCATCGTGTGGAGTATTGCTGTTGCCATTTTCAGTGTTGGGGGCATGGTGGGCTCCTTCAGCGTGGGTGTTATGGCCAACCGATTTGGCAGGTAGGGAGTGAAGTTTGTTTTCTTTGTTGCATTTGAAACACACTAATTAACTTGGTTCATCAGGACTGCCACAAGACATTATAGTTAATGGAGTTCATGAAGCATGAACTCCATGGATGTTTCTTACAGATGTTACTTAAAGTCAGAGATGGGTCTAACTGCTGTTTTTACACCACACTCTCCCCATGCAAAGAAAATGTGTTAATTACACATGAAAAATAATTGCACGTAATTGGCCTTAAGTCTAGGCTCCCATTTGGCATCATAGACAGATTTTTACTTACTGTGTATGAACCCATGAAGAATCCATCACTGGATACGCATAAAAAACCCACAAGATTGGTATAAACTCAATTTGCGAGGTACACTTCCTTTATTTTTAAAGTCTTAGTCATTAAATAACTAAATTTTAAAAAAGCTTGTTGATAGTTCCGAGTATTTATTTTAACTTGTGGAAAATGTAGGATGACAATGTTTGTTTAGAGGTCATGCTTTCTGACGTTGGTTGCATGTTTCTGCACTTTTGAACATAAGCAACTTTGGAGTCATATTACTTTACTGGGCTTGTAAAACCAGCCATGATGCCATATTTGATAAAAAATAATGGTTTTGTTAGCATACTGTAATTAATTGCTAACATTGAAAACTCTAATTATTTCTTGTTATGAAATATGCATAGAAAACTAGATCCTGACACTTTTCTTGGTAATCTATCGTCAGATATTTCTATGTGAGTAACTGCACTGATGACACACCTGAGGTAAGTTACATTGAGGAGCAAAATCTGTGTGGATGCAGATTCTGGAGAGTTTTGCGAAACAAGAACAAAGGTTTGCAGTTGGAGCAAACCTTGCAAAGACATCCGGGCCTGACCTTGTCTTGGCCTGGAACCTCATCCTGTTTATCTGCTTAACCGAGACTAGGATAACCTTGGAATATAAAACAATTTCATCCATCTTTTTTGGCAGTAAGTTCACTTTACTGTCTTGTGATATCTGCTCAGGCCCAGGTTTGCTTGCATAGGAAGAGCCTGAGAAAAGCCTCATCTAAAAAAAAACAAGAGATCAAGTGATCAGCTTAGCTTAGCTTAGCATGTAGACAGGAAGCAGAACAAAAATGCAAGTGTGACTCTGTCCAAATGTCCAATTTGTTTTAAAATACATGCATTTTAAATGAGGGCCTTATAAACAGCCAGGGTTATTATTTTTTACTTAAACCAGCATGCATAACAAACTAAGCTAGTCACAGTTCCAATCTTTGGATTTGGGACATTCGAATCATTTGGCATTTGGATAATTTGGCATTGACCATGCTGGTGAGATTTCCAGTCAAATAGTGTAAACACTCATGTTGAACATTGGTCTTTGAGGATCACACTTTTCTAAAAACCTTTAAAATATGCAATTCAGTAAATTACAGCATGCCACTTCCCCACATTATTTCTAATGGAGAGAAAAAAAAGTTGGTGGCTCACCAGCTAACCAGCTGTGTCACTCTTCTCGCCCTCAGGCGTCGCTCCATGTTCCTTGTGAACTCGCTGGCGGTGATAGGCGGCCTCCTCATGGGCTTCTCCACTATCTGCTCCTCTTATGAAATGGTGATCGCCGGACGCCTGATCATTGGCTTGTTCTGTGGTCTATTTACCGGCCTGACTCCCATGTATGTGGGTGAGGTGTCACCAACACCACTTCGTGGAGCTTTTGGGACTCTGCACCAGCTTGGAGTGGTGGTCGGAATTCTGATTGCTCAGGTTATTATCAATATTATTATTATTTTAACTAACAATGAAAAAGTCAGTAATTCTGTAACTAAGGAGACCAAAATCAACCTGAAATGACTGACCAAGGGCCGCCAGGCTGCTATCAGACTGGAGTCGGTTAAAGCTAACTTTCAGGTACTTCTGTGTGCCCTTGCATTTAGATCTTTGGTCTGGATTTTCTGCTCGGCTCGGACAAGATGTGGCCCCTGCTGTTTGCCCTTACCGTGGCCCCGGCTGTGCTGCAGTGCATCCTGTTGCCTTTCTGTCCTGAGAGCCCCCGTTTTCTACTGATCAACCTTAAACAAGAGGAGCAAGCACGCAAAGGTAAGCAGTGATGGTGCTGGTATCCTCCTGCAACTACACACATGTACAGCAAGATGAGCAAGAAAATGAGAGGGCGGGATGCAGAGTCACTGAAGTTACATCAATATGAGGACACGTGAGACGGGCAAGTTTATCTAAAAGAGACGAGTCCTTGAATAGACAGAAAATTTTGGCATCTGTTCAAGTAACAACCTATTTTGGCTCAGAGGCTCCTTCAGCACATCTCTTTCTGACATACAGTCTAGTAGGAAGGAGGGGTCCCAGTGTCCCCGAGCAACTTTTTTAAAACAATGTTTCATAGGACCCTTAATATGTCTATGTAAGATTTTTGATTGTTGCCCGGGTCAACTAATGTCAAATTTCAAATTAACTGTATATGAACATGAGCAGAGAAAACGGCAATAAACCACCATACAAAGACAAATTAATACTTTTCTGATCGTTATGACAGCAGGGCTCCAGTGGAAAGGTAACTAAAGATGATAGAACCTCTCTTTTAAAATAAAAAAAAAACATTTTAAAATATTTTTTTGTGCATAATTCTCCGTTTTGATAATTGTGGTTGGTGCTGTCTTTTAAACCAATAGAAAGCCTGATTGGAAACGGGTCACTCCTAATCAATGCACCATGCTTACAAGTTGTACATCTTTGGAAAGATGACTAATTAGGGTTTTTATTGGAGTTATGAAAATTGTTTTTTTTGTTTGCGTTTTGCCATGCATGTGGAGATCAATTCGAGATGCCCACCAAAAACCCCCACGTTGCATAGTTGACCCCGGCAACAAACAAAAATGTTAGGTACACACCTTAAGGGTCCTGAAAAACCTTGTTTCAGAAATGTGTGTGTTAGGGACACTGGGACCCCTCCTTCCTACTAGACTAATAAACAAACATGTTCAGTACTCTGCAGTTAAAGCTGTTCTAACATTCTCAAATATTTAATGTATTGTAAACCTGAATTGCTGCAGCTACCAAAAAAAATAATCACACCCAAGAGTAGCTAACTGACTGTGGCTTCTCTGGAAGAATTTATAAGCATCCCCATGTCAACAAAATACCTTTGCATTGTTGTTTTATTTCCACCACCAGGAGAAAAACATTTATTGAGCTATCATACTTATTTCCTTGCACCAATATAATATTTTCAGGACAAGAGGAAATCAGATCAGTTTCTTTTTGAAATTATAAAAGACAGGTTCTCCTAACTCCATGAGTTGAATGGAAGCATGAAGTGATAGATTTAGACTTGTTATTAAAGGATGCTGATTAAATCCTTATCGTGATGTATCCTCTGTAGGAGAACACTTTCATTATGCTTCTGTTACAACGGTTTTATAATTCACTTCACACCGACTTGGTTTTTAATTGTGACAATTAACTAATTCCACTGAAATACAATCCAGTTGCTTGTTCCAGAGTGTCCATCTAGAACTTTTCCTGTATAGATTTGGTTTTATGTTTGCTGAATCAGCCCGTATTACCCCGTCTCGCTCGTGTTCTCAGCACTGGTCCGTCTGCGTGGCACGGACGATGTGAATAAAGAGCTGCAGGAGATGAAGGAGGAGAGCGCTAAGATGGCGATGGAGAAGAAGGTGACCATCCTGGAGCTTTTCCGCTCAGCGGCGTACAGACAGCCTCTACTCATCGCTGTCATGCTGCAGCTCTCCCAGCAGCTGTCAGGGATCAACGCTGTGAGTTCCCGACAGGCAGCGTGCTCACACCTTCACTCTTATATTAAGCCCTAGGCCAAAATTCCTCGAAATTACATGTTTCACTTTAAATGAGTATATCTCCGCAACCACTAGGTTAATTTAAATAAGCTTGGTATCAATATAAAGGTACTGTAACACTTTATGGAGAAGTGTAAAAATCTGAATATTTGTTGCTGGTGAAGAGTAAATTAAGATGATATAGCAAAATTTCAAACCTCGCCCCCCCAAAAAATCACTTTCAGGATAAGCAACTCTGAAATCATGCTAACTAAGCTATTAAAAGCTCTCAAACCAAAGTACAATATGTTGAAATTGTTTCTGCAAAGGCATCTTCTGCTAAAGCGCAGCGCGTCCGCTCCTTGGCGCTTGCTCGCCACTGCCGCGTGCGATTGGTTTTAGGGGTGAGTTACCGCGTGGCTGTTTGTTGCCTCGGCAGCCCCGTGACGGTGCAACACCAACAGACAGGGGAGGGGGAGGGGAGGCGCTGTTCCGTGCTGTGTGACACAGCGCAGCGCTGCTCTCAGAGAATTTACTTTGATCTATCCGCGTGCACAGCAGTCAGTGTGTGCAGGAGAGGTGGTTTGAGTATCGATAATTTACATGGGTATCGTTTGATATCAATATTAGCGTTTGGTATCAATATTAATGATATTAGAATCGATACGCCCACCTCTAGTGTCCTGTTTGTGAGGTCAGTTTGAGTTAAGTTGGTGGTTTGTTTGGGTCACCCTTTTGAATTTAATTCAGTTTTGTTCATTTGACCTCTTTTAAGGGCCCTGATATTTTTGTATATTGTTTAAAGGGTAAATAAAAACCCATTATCTTTTGAAATACCTGTGTTCCTCAATCCTGACCTGCTCGGTCCCTCACACTCCGCCAATATGGATTAACTTCTGTAACTTCTGGACTCCAATCAGCCAGTAAGAGCGTCCCACTAGGAATCAATGAGCCATTCATTTTAATGGACTTACCCCTTTTACCACATAATATACCGTGTAGAAACCATTTTTCTTAGAAAGATTAAAATAAGATAAAAAAATGTGATTAATCAAACAGGAAAATTAAGACTTAGACTAAAATCAGTCTCATAAAACTAAGTAGCCAGCAGACATGCATCATGTATCACTGCATCAGGCGGAAATCAGTAAAATTAGCCTGAATCTCAACAAAGTTAGAGTGCAAATTTAAGATGTTCTGACATCTGTTTACTGCCACAAGTGTCGACAGCTCAATGTTTTTCTCTTTCAGAGTATGCCTGCAGCACAATGCAATATTTATAGAACCTTATGTTCTCCTTGTGTTGCCTTGCTCAAGGACAGAGGCGGAGATGTTTTGATGTGTAGTGGGATAGCAGGAGCTTCTAACTAATGATCTGTCTCGCTGATTGGGACCTCGGGGGTCCCTCGGCTCGCAGACTGAAGCAGCCAAACACAAATTAGGAGAGTCACCAGTTAACTATTGAGGCCATATCATCTGAGGACAGCAGCAGGAGGCTCACAAGGAAAGACAGGATCAAGAAATTGATGTACAATTGATGTACAAGAAAAAGAGTTGTCTCAAGAAGGGATTTAAAAGATGTATCAGAGCTTGGCTGTCTGAGATTATTACACAGGGAGGTGGAAAGCCAGGGGCCCAAACAGCATAGGTCCATACTGCAGCATATTTCCTTTCTTGGACTAAACAACAGTATAAGATAAGTTAATTCACGGTGACGGTGAAGCTTGTCCAGCCTGGGACAGAGCAGCATCACTGTCAGTCACAAATGAGAGCAGAAGTTATTGAGCTTGATTAACCTGGCCCTTTGCCACATCGTTCCACTGATAGATTGATCAGACAGGAGAAAGCAAGAGCACATAAAGCAAGGTCGTCCTCACCGCATGACTCACTCATTTGCAGTGTTTTTGTTTCCACCTGCATTGGCACAGTGATCAGTGTCAGGTGTGTGAATGAGGGGCTTATATTTCAGTTCCTGTTATTGACCATCTGCGTGACGACTTTATTGGAAATGCTCATGTATAATCATGGCTATACTGGGTCAGTTTATTTTCAGGATCAAACAATGTTAATAAAAATATATGTATCATATTCTGGAAGTTAATATGAAGATTTCAAAATCCCGGAAAACTGCCATAGATCTCAAAGTAAATGTGGCATTATTGTCATGTTTAAAGGCGGAATTTGTAATAATTTCCATATAATTCTAGGTATAAAATAACTACAACTGTAATTATTTATCTAAAAAACATACCGTTTCACATTTTTGCATATGTGATATTTTTTGACATTACAAAGTTATTTTTCCTTTTAAAATTTTTTACTTTACGTAAGACTTGGAGTACATTTTTTCCACCAGTAGGGTGAGTATAAGCCCATTTACTGCAGAGCGGCTCGGCTCTGCTGCTCTGAGAGCGGGGGGAGGGGCTGGAAGCGCTGAGTTTGCAACCGGCTATGCTGCGAGCGAGTCTGAGAAGCGACATGACAACAAGTGTGGCTATGGCTAAACTAGCATTGATATCGCCGTTGCCTTTGTACCGGAGACAGCTCGGCAGCAATAAAGGACTGACGCCTGAAGCGGAGTTGGCTACGTTGTTTCTCAATCGGTAAGTATGTACACCGTAGTAGTACACATTAGTTGTTGTAGTAATAATACACATTTAGTGGTTAGCTGGACCCCAGAGCCTGCAAGTGTTCTGATAGTAAACACATTAGTTTGTCACTCAACTTCTAGATAAAGCTGATATGTACGGTAGAGAAGCTGCTGTGTTAGTTGTTCTTGTGACCGCAAATTAATTTTTCTCATACTCAGAGGAAAAACGATGTTAGCTAACTATGTTAGCCATGTAAACAGAAAGTCAAGTGCGGCTGCGATCACCCACGACAAGCAAATTTCTGACACACGTAGGTGTGTATAAAGTAATTTTTATGAAGTGTAAAAAAATAAAAGAATCCAATGTAAGCTAACGTTGTGGTGAGAGAGAAGTCGCAGATGCATCAGTGGATCACAATAACACAAACGCATTGTGTGAAGGACTAGATTAATGCTATGCTGCAGCTACAGCTCATCTCCACCTTTATATTATCAGCTGGGAGTAATTTATCTCTATGAAAATGCCCTGAAAACCGAGGATTTTTATCTGCACGGACACAGTTTCATGCTGTGTATAGTTTGGTTGTGTATCTGCCTGCAGGCTCAGGTTTAGCACAAACATCTCAATGCAGGACTTGATGCTAAAATCCCATTTAGGCAGGAATCAGAATTGTTTTGTACATCTAACATGCACTGTTTTATAATCTGCATTTTGGTCACTATTACTGAGTTCACTTTTCTTCTTTTTGTAACAGTTGAAAAAGGACATCAAACTCCAATCTCAGTGCAGGGAGGTGTTCAGGATGCAGACAGCATATCAAGTATTGGCTCAGGTGATGCAGGCAGGTAATTGTAACCTAGGATAAATAGTATCTTGCCCTACTTGCCAGAATGTTTTCACTAGGGGTGGGAATCACTGGTTTGA
>JAVQJG010050285.1:0-12427 GCA_036024015.1 Craterocephalus amniculus | reverse complement strand
ACAACTGTTATAATAAAGGCTGAGTAATGCTTACTAATTGCATGACATTTATTAATGCTTAATAAGGCATTACAATCACTTTTAATGTTTTATTAAACTGTTAATTAATGCTTAATAATGCCTTAATTAGCGTTAATTAAGGGACCCTTATTGTAAAGTGTTACCAGCTTTTCAAGTAGATCTATAGCGGTCAGGTGCTTTGAGCTGCGCGTGCTCAGACCATCTGGATCTCACTTTGAATTTTAGGAGCGGACTCTTGACATTTCAGAGGCAGCAGCTGGAAGAGATCAGAGGGGAATATCATTCAGCCATTAGCCCGTTCATCCGGCTATAACCCCGCCCCTTCAGTCGCCACGTCACGCATCAAGTAGGATGGAGCCCACTGCAAGTCCTTCACTTGCGCTCCGAGCTGCAGGCTGCGCGCATCCCGTGCCACAGCGACGCACCTGAAAGCGGACTGAGCGCACAGAGAAGGAGCGCGAGCACTTTTTCCTATCGTGTCGTTTCTCTCCTTTTTGATCTATGTCTAATTCAAAGGAAAGTGGACATTTACTTTTCCTCAGAGCACTTTGCCGGCTGTCATCTGACACAAACCAGGTAAGACAACTTTCAGTAAAACTCTTAAAACGCAGCTCTTAAAAATCCCCCTTTTAGTTAAAAACGATATCTAATGTCATTCTTAAATGGCTGAATATTTTAGGTTGAAACTAGACTTGTCCTGGCTGCCAGGGTCATTAGAACACGTGGTGCGCACCCACCTTGTTCTCCATCCAGCTCAGTTTTGCCGCCGTGCTGCTCAGATCTCCTCTTGGTCACAGACGCGTCTTTTTCCGGGGGGTGCTCAGTCAAGCGCGCTCTCGCTTATTCTGCCACCTCCAAGTCTACATCCACTTTCATAATGGCGCAATTTGATGAGCAAAGTTCCCAGCAAGTCAAATCAGTTCAAAGGGAATTAGCGAAAACGTGTGTGTGCAGCGACTGCTACGTGTTAGATGGAGGGATGGAGGGATGGAGGGATGGATGGATGGATGGATGGATGGATGGATGGAGGGCTGGAGTATCCACCACTGGTAAATTAGGAACATGAGGTTTTATGAATAGAAGTTCAAACAAATGCATCAAAATCCCAGAAGTCCCTCTTGCTGCTTGCTTCTAAGCCTCTGTGGTTTGCCTGAAGCTGCTCTGGAGAATGAAACTCAAACAAGCATCTTCTCTGTCATTTAAATTATTTTCATGTTTAGTCCACCGACTGCAGTGTTGGTCCTGCAGGCAGCTAATTAGACTGAGGTAACAGGATGACATCACATCATGGGAAACATGCTGCTGATGGAGGGAGGGTCTCTGCTGTGGTTCAGATGATCATTATTAACAGGAGTCAGAGGGGATGCCACTGAGGCCACTGATCTACCCTGAGCTGGATTCACTTTATGCCTGCTAATGAGAGGTTCATTAATTAACGCTGGTTAATTAATTTTATGTGTGAAAGGTTTCTAAATTCTGCAAGTGTTCATTTATTTAAGCTTCTCAATTAAAGAAGCTGTGCCTGAATCTTCTCTTTCTGCAGTTTAAATCCAGATCTTCTTGTTCTCTGGGACTGCTGGAGCCGCTTGCAGCCGCTCTATCACTCCGGCTGCAGGCTGTGCTGCTGAGTGACGCGGCTGATAAGAATGTGAATCTGAACAACTGATCCTATCAACATGAAGCAAAGAGGGCTGAACGTGTAAACAGACTGCTGCTCGCTGATATTTGTGCGACATTTCCACAGCTTTGGGTTTAATGAGCAGGGTCAGGAATAAGAGTTACTGTAACATGCATTTTGTTGTTTTTTTTCCTTAAAGCTTCTAAAAACATTTTTAGATGCAAGCCTGGCACTGAAGATGAAAACTTAAGTCTGTTGTAAAATGTAATGAGAGGCACATAACTGAGTCATGTCTGTGTCTGTAGAGGGAGATGTGATAGAAATACTCCAGAGATCTGGACTGTTGGGAAAGGAAAAGAATCAGCTTGACTGTTCTTTCTCAAATAATAGGTTCTCATTTTAGTTTATCAGATCTGACAAAAACTGAATGCATGTGCAGCACGAACTTTCAGAACATCAACTTCATAGCATGAATGCCTATGGTTTGTTTTTGTTTTTTAGCCAAATTGTAACATCTGCCTCTTCTCTCCCAACCTGATCCACTATGCATCATCATTTCTGAAAACCTTTAAATATGACTTAGACAATAATCAATTGCTTTAAAACCATAAGCTAGTAAATTATGTTATTTCTTAATTAAATGAGGATGGGCCACCTCTGAATCTGAGATTTAATACCATGACATCTCATTGCTCACATAGCCGCGGTGTGAATCAGACGAAGGCTGCAGCTCTGCCATGTCCTGTGGGCATGCTCTAAGCATTGATCATCCAATTTTAAACCGGCTCAGCCTTCAATTCACTGCTACTATAATGGATGGACAAGTTTTTTTTATATTTGTTTGAGTGAGTAAGCAATGGCAGCTCATACCTTAGATTTGATATTTTACCTGTTTGTTTTATAACACTGCTTGCATGCTTCCTATGTGCCCATTTATTCTTAATTCAGATCCATTTTCAACAATCAGAGTTTAAAATCAGCCTGAAGAGAGAGATTCATCAGCAAAGTTCAGAAAATGATCCAGACCTGGAGGAATTTTTAATGGCATCATGACAGAATCTGAGAAAATAAAATAATCTTTTATCAGATTCAGCTGAAGGAACAACATTTTCCTTTTGTTTCCAAAGGGATGGCCTTACCCAAAGTTCTTATCAGCGGTATTAACAGGATCCAGTCACAACAGCTCCTCACGCGTCTGATGCAAATCTTTGCTCTTTAATTTCACAGCCACAGATACAATCAGAGATCTTTATTTGAGGAAAAGAGGAGGAAGATAGTCCACTGAAGTAGCTGCGAGCCTGAGGAACAGTTGTGTTATATTGCATTTACATTCTGTCCAATCAGAAATACAGAACCATCTTTTTTCACCAACAGTGAAAACAGAGTTTGCAAGTGCAGCTAAAATCATTCAGCAGGATTTATAATGTGTCTTCAGTTAAACTGCTTAATAATACAAAGCTTTCCACTTATCAGACACTACGCACTAATTCACATTTTCATCCCTGTGCAACTGATACATAGGATGATCACTGAACTTTAACCCTTTAGAGACAGAAACTGTCATTTACAGTAGGGAAGGGATACTGGCATATCAGGGCAATGTGTGAAAACAGAGATTCATCACATTGTCGTGTTAGAGGTGGTGTTGCTCTGCTTCAGCTCCGTGTCACTTACAGAAGGTGGCCAAGTGGGAAAATATGACAGAGCAAGAGTTTTTTCCCTAAATGGATTGTTTTCGATATAGACACGACAGGTTCCCGTTGTGGAGGACAGAGCACCGACAGGTAAAGCAGCTAAGAAAAAGTTGCAGTAAAAGGTGGAAAAATATCCAATTTGTTTCACCACCTGCAGGATAAACAGCAACCACAGAGGTAAATGTTTGGTAGCTGGTTCTAATGACTAACACTGAAATAAAATGTTGCACCATGACAAATTACACTGGAAGTTTAATTATGCAGATGGGAAAAAACAATATATTGAAGCAAAAAAATTAAATTAAAAATTGAAAACTTTTCTAAAAATTCTCCACTGTGGTTTGGAAGAAAAATTCAAAAACATTTTAATTAATGGTGAAATTTTAGAGAAAGAAGTTTCCTAATTCTCATTAGAGATCCTTTTACATACAGT
Organism: Craterocephalus amniculus; assembly: GCA_036024015.1. NCBI lineage: Eukaryota > Metazoa > Chordata > Actinopteri > Atheriniformes > Atherinidae > Craterocephalus > Craterocephalus amniculus. Next base: position 8,661 of record JAVQJG010050285.1, on the reverse strand, counting down.
AGGATTCATTCATTGTTTTACAGAGCAGAGGGGCTCAGTTGGAATAGAACTGCGTTAGTAACTGAGTTACATCATTATAAAATTTACAAATTACTTTTACTTTTTCTGTTACTTTTTAAAAAGAAAAATCATATTTATTCTTTTTAACTAAAATTGTAAATCATCTGCATGTTTAATCATTTCTGATCAAAATTGAATAATTAATCTGATAAGTAAATGAAATGGAAATTCTGGATAAAAACCAAGGACACTAATCTCAGGCTGAAGGATGTTGTGGCTTAAATAAAACTCAGAGATGTTTTACATTTATAGTGTTGTGAAATGAATCAATGTATAATAATCCTAATAATCAAATATCCAGATTATTTCTCTGATAATAAAATTAGAATCTGTAATTATAACATTTCCCTCCCAGTTCCTCAAATTTCTTGGTAATTATTTGTGAAAGCTTCCTGGCTCCTGCTTGGGATCAGATTTAGCATTTAAGGAAAGAAATGAGCCAAAACTGGAATGGTGGAATCTTGGACTTTTGATAAAAGAAAGATTCCCACTTAAACTTTTATTTCTTCAGTGAGAATCTCGTGATTCAGAGGCTCATGGCTTGGTTGTCCATTATGTTTTATTTGGAAATCAGAAGCTCAAGCACTAAACCCTGAAATTAAGGCGAATGCACTGTGAGCTGCAGTTGTAATTTGTTTCATAACCTGTAGAATCACCATATTTATACCTTTATAAAAGATCTCCTAATAGTCTATATACTTTCCAAAGTACATCACAACAGACCTCAAGCTTTTAGTTAAGCTTTCACTAGTTATAATGTTTCCAAAACATTTTCACTCTACAGCTGCTTATTCCTAGTTGTCCTCCTGCAATGAATGATGAGCAGTTCACCGAAAAAAAAAAACACTATGGTAGAGGCGCATCAACAAATAACATGAGCCACTAGAGGACAGAATTTGAAGCTAAACCCACCCCTGACCTGATGAAATGCACATAAAGTCTCAAACAGAAGGAGATCAGGAAGAATCAGACAGATGAGACTGGTTATAAGAAGTTAGGGTCTGTTAATGAGAAAAAAAGGGCCCCAAGGACAACGGATGGATGTCTGCCAACTTAAACAAGACCCAAGTCAGTTTATCTTAGTCCCACAAGCAGCAACGGATTGGATTATTCTAAACAGATCTCAGCCGGGAATCACAGGATTAATTTGAAAGTATCCTGGAAATCCAGCCTTCCACACCGAAAGAGAGGATATACCTCAAATTGCCTCAAAGGATTATGCTCCTACTTACTCTGCAGACAAATCTAATACCAGAATAGAACTGATGTATTTAGATGTTCACAGGAACTTGGAAGTCAAAGCCTGGCACAAGAAAATCCTACATCCTGTGCATGTTCCCCAGAGTCAAATCAGAACGATTCTCAGTTGTCAGGATGTTAGTTAAAATCCAGATTCAGTTTGTACATTTTGTTTCAGAAAGCTGAACTAAGGTGAATTTGCCAGGAACAAATCATATTTCCCACAGAGAAAAAAAAACGCTTTGGAAGCATTACAACAACGTGATGAAATTGTTATCCAAAGGCAGATAAGAGGCAGAACTGTGATATGAGGGTAGAAGTCGAGGAGGCTTATCACTGAATAAATGACACAAATTACACCAAAGGAGGTACTATCAGAGGTTAGAGAGAACAGCAGGATTTTGGAAAACTATTTGGATTTTCTGTGTAATAAAACCCGTTGGCATTCAGATAGACTGACCTTCTGAAAGTATGCGGAACTTTTCATGAAACCATTTTTGTTCTCAATACTTGCAAATCACGATGTAAACGTCTGCAAGGAAGAAAAACAGATGAGGAAAAAATCGAGCTCATGATCAATCAGAAAAGTCATCCTTACATCTAAAGTTTCAGATCTCAGCCTTCTGAACAGCCAAGTTTGATCCAGTTGTTGAAGGTTTATTAACAAAGAGACACAGGCTGCATTTCCATGCTATTTATAAAATTGTGGGAACAGTGTGGGAAAGTCAGTCAGCGCATCCACATTAGAGAAAAGCCTTCCATCTGTGGAGGAAGAGTCTGAACCAATCAGAAGCTTTCAAGATCTACTTGCCCATCCACACAAACCAGTGTTAGGAGACAAACATGCAGCTTGTGTTATTTTTTGCAGCAGACAGCCTCACTTTTTACACTGTTTATCACCATAAACCGGCGTGTCCATGTTGATCACAGCATAAATACTGTCCTGAGATCAGTTTGATGACCTCAGTGTTAAAGGGAATTCTGACTATGTTGGATCAACTTTTGCTTGAGCTGTAAAAATGGGATATTGAAAATAGTCTGTGTAGTTTTTATTCATTGTTTATTCATTGTTGCGTACGTTCTGGGTAATAATGAAAGAAGGTTGCTGTGGTTTCGGCTTCGCAGAGCAGAATATTGGCTCACAGTTTTCTGCCAGTCTTTTATATATGGAACCGATCACACATGACAGGGAAAACAATGAGGAGGAAATCACTGAACCACACTAAACGATGAGGACAGAGGAAGAAGACAGAATCACCCAAAATAATTATTTATGTAAAAGCTGCTGGCTACTAAAGATGTTTGCTGCAAAGACCTCCTCTGCTTTCTGTCAGTGAAAGCTCACGCTGAGCTTCGGGATCAAATGTTTTCTGATACAGAAGAAAGTGCCACATCAGCTCAGTGCAGCTTTTTTTCTGTGGATCGTTGGGCTGAGGAAGAAAAACTTTCCAACTATCCTCTGCGTCCTCTTTTCTCTAGAGCAACCCTAATATGTAATTTCCCAGAATGCATTGCACAAGTAAGATGATGGCAACCTCTGTTGGTCAAAAACACAGCGAATACAAAGGATTTTTAAGGCAATGTTTACCTGTCAGTTTTAACTCAATTTTAGCTCAATGTTTAGGCCAACCAGTGCTGATAGTTGGAGCTCCTTTTTTAAAATGTAAAACTGAGTTTTGTAGTTTTAAAACTTAACAGTAAAAGAAACATTTTACTGAAATACAGAAACTGTTTGGATAAAAAAATAAAACAATGATTAACAAATGAACTTTTATTTTATTGACAGGATGTTTGGTCATCAACAGAATCAATCAATCAATCAATCAATCAATCACTTTATTTGTCCCCCATGGGGCAATTGGTTGTACAGCAGAGAAGCAACACAAATGACATAAATAAGACAGTTTAAAAAAGAGTAGAATACATAAAAATGAAATATATGAATAAATTAGGAAAGCAGTCCAACGAAGGGAGGCAGGGAATGTGCTCTTAATGTCACGGTCTGTGGGTTTTAGTTCTTGGTTTATAGTCCTTTGTTGTGTTTTGGTTCTGTCTTGTTTCCTGTTTTACTTTGCTGAGTTTAGTCCCGTGTGTTCTGAGTTCACTTTCACTTCCTGCTCCCTCATCACACCTGTTTTTTTTGCCTCTCCTGCTTCTCTTTTGTATTTTAGTTCCCTCAGTATTTAAGCTCCCGCTTTTCCTTTGCACTGTGCCAGACCCCTGTTGTCTCCCTACGTTGTTCTCCTGTGCTTCATATTTATGTGTTTTGCTGAAGTTGGTTTCATCAAACCATTGCGGTGCCCGTCTGCTTCGTCAGCCTGCATTTTGGTCCCCGTCCTCCACAAATCCTGTCATTTTAGTTGATAGTAGGCTGACTTTGTTCTTCCCATCATTTGGTTTCATTTAAGTCCAGTGTCCATAGCTACTGCCTTTTTTCCAGCCTGGTTGGTGGTTTTTAGGTCTGAATTTGTGGCTGCAGTCAGATTTCCGGCCTTATTGGTGGGTTTTAGGTGTACATAATGAAACTCAATGGTTTAATTGTTCTCTTTAGCTCCAAGGACAATCTTTTCCTTATGGTGTATGAAAAATTTCACCACAGTGCGTGAATGATTTTAGTGTGACGTATGACAGGTTTTAGTTGTGTGTGAAGGATTTTAATTTCACATGTTATGGGTAGTTCTGAGTTATGTCTTAAACATAAACTTTTGAAGGTCATTATTATCTAATAAAGGCATTTTAAAGGTAAGAATTACTGATATGAAGTAGTAAAGAAGGGCATAGAAATTACCTCAAATACCAAGCATAGTTCTCATAGTGGCCAAACATTTTTCCAAACTGCGGCAACGACTGCACTACAGGCTACTAAGAATACTGAATGTATGTTCTGTCTTCTTCTCTGTTCCTTTATAAAGGAACTATTTATTCTTTATGTCGAATCTTTAGAAGAGTGTCCAGATTTAGGAAAATTATTTTCTTTATATTTACTTCATATTTAGCTCAGAAATCATCCATTATTACTCACATTAGGCTAACATTTGGGTCAAAAGTTACACGGTATCCCTTTAAAAGAAAAATTATAAAGTGTCATTTCAATTAAAACCCTAATGCAACAGACTCCGGATGAAGCTTTGATATCTCATGAGTTGGAAGTGGCTTAAGTTTACATACTGTCAGCAAACCCTTTTAAAGTTTGGACTAAGAAAAAAGCAAGGGGAAAAAAAGTTACTTAGCATTTTTTCATTCTTTACACAAAAACAATCAGTTTCTTTTAACAGAGTTAAAATTAATGATAAAGTAACAATAGTAAAGTAGTCACAATTTGAAACAGTAATGGAATAAAAAGGCATTGTATACCCAAACCAAGTGGTAGAGTTGCTTCAGATGAGTTTATTTCCATTAATGTTTAATAAGATCCATTAAAGTCTCTGAAATCTTTGCCCTATCAAATGAGTTGGGCATTATTCTTTCTTTGCCTTAAGACTGTTGAGAATTAAAACAACATTGTCAAGTGATAAGTTGTCACAACACCTTATTGACTTGCTGGAAAAGTTTTGATCACGGCTCAGTGGTTGAGCAGAAAAGGAAATGTTTCATCTCAAACACAGATCCTTGAGTTATAATGGATTTTATCACTACATTGTGAATTCTGAACCATTTTTCACCACATTTTAGCTCAACTGCTTTGAATTGGGTTTTTTTTCCCTCGCTTTGCTAATTCCCCACCCTCGTGTAAATGTGCTCTCTTAGTGTGACACAAAAAAACGTGCCATTTTGTTATTTGTCTTAATTGCTCTCACTTCTGGAACTGCACATTGTTTCCAAAACAAAGAGATATGTAAAGAGCTCAGATGGCTGATTCTGATAAGCTTTAGTGAATGAAGAGAGTGTTTTTTTGGATCAATAATGCAGATTCATGCATGTAAAATGGAAACACAGGCCATTTCATACACATGCTGCAAAAAGCACGTACTCAGTGTAGCTGTGCTGCTCTACATTTTCATATGAACACAAGGATCCCATGACTACATGTGAAACGCATTTCTGTCACTACTGTTTACGGTCAGCATGGGCAAATGTTTCCCCTGAAAGTACTTTAATAAAAGCATCGGCGACCGCCTGTTCAATATCAGTGAGATGAAATGAAAAAGCCTGACAACCACCCGATGAAGATTTTAATGGTCAGCTCCACGTAATGCTGCTGTTACTAACAAACACCATGCTGGGAAAGAGTGGAGGGAGAAGGCAGGGATGCTGAGTTAGGGTACAGTTAAAGGAGGCTTCTGTGCCTTAATGCGAGCTCCTGCGATGGAAAGATTTATAGGGTTTATAGGGTAGAAGGAGCAGGGAATTGATGATATAATGTGATAAGATATGTAATATTTATTTCTGAATCTTAGGGCAGATTCACACTGACACTGTTTGGTCCACTTCCACGGACAGTGCGGCTCGTTTGGAGCGGTTTAAATGCTCATTTAAACTCTGGTCTGGACCAAATACTACGTCTCCAGTCTGCTTGAAATAGCTGGGCATCTCATTTCAAGATTCAAGATTTTTATTGCCATGCCACGTTTTCACATGAAGTACAATGAAATTCTGTACTGATTTTAGAGATTTTTTAATAAAAAGTATAGTATGGATAAAATTAAATAAGATAAGAATCGATAAAATAAGACTAGAAGCACACAGAGAGTGCAGACCTCCGCTGAGCCATTGTCTTTTTTTTTTGCCAATACCTGTTAGCATTAGTTTCAAGTTAGAAGTTCTAATGGCAAAACGATCCCAAATTATCTCATCAAAGTAAAGAATCCTTTAAAAAAAGTCCAGGATCAAAATTATTTCAAAACCTAATGACATGTCTCTTAGCCAGTTTCTGTGATTTCATGAAAATTTCACAAAAACTTTCTGAAATATGTTGCTAACAGACAAACAGACACACCCATGCCCCTAATTCATGACATTAGCCTTGGAGGAAGGTAGTAAGCGTGTAAATAAGTGAATGTAAAAACGGGACTTGTAAATAATTCCGATGTTCGCTTACGGCGTGAAAGCAAACGTAGCACCCAGTGGACCAAAGAGAGGAAGTCTCAAAAAACATTATTCCTGCTTTTTTCTTTGTCAGTAGTTGTTTAAGGCAACGCTGCCCCTAATGAGCAATTGTTGTAACTGTGTGATTATTTCTTGGTGGTTTGGGCTGCTTGAGTTAGGTTGAGTTTTCTTTTCAATTTAGCAACAAAACCTTGAATTAATGTCTCGATTATATTCTTCTCAGCTTATGTGGCGAAATGATATCATTCCACTGAATCATAATCAGATTCCTTTGACCATCAACTATAAAGTCAATCATCAATCAGTCTTCTGAAAATGTCCTTATGTTTTCAGCATTTTTATTGTTTTTATGTCAAATCATCTTTTCTTTTAATTTTCCAGGTTTAAAATGAACGAAGCTCTTGAGAACAACTCGACTCAACTGTATGACAACTGGACGTTGTACAACTCCTCCGTGGAGTACATCATACCCAAGAACAACATCACTTATGTTGGATTTTACCTGCATCAGCCATCCACCGCCACCATCTTCATCGTGTCCTACCTGCTGATCTTCCTGGTGTGCATGGTGGGAAATGGAGTGGTGTGCTTCATCGTGCTGAGGAGCAAAAACATGTGGACCGTTACGAACTTGTTCATCCTAAACCTGGCCGTCAGTGACCTCCTGGTTGGGATTTTCTGCATGCCCACAACTCTTCTGGACAACATAATTACAGGTGAGTCAGAGAGTAATATGAGGCTGGTCGATTCTGAAAATGTTTAGTAGTTGTGATGGTAGTACTTAAGTGTTTTGTCCAGATTGAAATATGTCAACTACTGTTTGTGAATGCAGATACTTACTTCAACCAATGCTTCGCATTATGCAACGTAAGGAAAAGTAAGGAAGTACTGTCTGATCTTCAAAAATTCTTCATTTAAAAGTTTTAGATGCTCTAAATGATTCTAAACAACCCCAGAGTTGTTTTTTATGAAGGTTTTTACTCTTCTCTTGAGTTAAAAAAACCCAAAATACAATACCAACAACTTAGAAAAGCCAATTTTGCATGAAATCCCCCTTTTAATCCTAATGGCTCTAAATATTCAAAACCCCGGGCCCCCTGTGCTCTTTAGGGGCCATGTACTTGACCAAGATTTTACTGATTGCAATCAAGAAAGCTGTTAAATAAACAAGCTCAGACTGGATCCACTGTCCCAGCAGGAATGGTTGATCATTGTTGCAATCAGCAGCACCCAATTTTCTTTTATTTCCCCTGTTTGTTTGTTTTACTCTCTTTGGTGACCTTGGATTCAGTGACAGGCTGTTAGTAACAAATGATTATTTACCACAGTAAAAGGCATGTATTTAAATTTCAGCTCAGAATCTGTGATACTTACTGTAAGCAGAATGAACTCCAACAGGATGTGGTGGAATGTGGAGAATTTCTTCACTCGTTGGATTTATCAGTCCAGTTACTCTATAGAAACTTAGTGTTTTCAATACATTTTATTCCTGATATAAAGAAGGAACTCCCCACTAGTCCGTTATGGCAGAGATGATATTTATATCATTTTAAAGACACACTACAGACCTTTGGCATTTTCTCGGCGATGCATCCCCTATCGATGGCTCATCCAGGATCTTCTGGTAAAAGCTTTATCTTGATTCTCGTCTCATCTCTTGTTCTGTCTTGTTCTCTCTTTCTTTTACTCTCCTGTCTTCCTCCAATAATGTCATCTTATGTTTCCTTGCTGAATCAAACATTGTCTGTGTTGCACATCATAGATGTCACTGTGCCATCAAACAAGTCCTTAATGCTGAGCTTTAAAGTTGGAAAGTTATATGGATCTTAAAACTGTACAAAAATAGTACATAGATACAGTACAGTTGTCACTGAAATAAGCTGAAAACAACAAAAGGAATAATAAACAAACTTTTCTGAAAATCATGACATTGTTTTTAAATTAGTTTTTTTGTGGTTCAACAGAAATATTTTTTTAAAAGCCAGAAAAAAGTACAGCAGAATTGATATACTGTACGTTATGTCACTCATGAGCTGAACAATCCTCTGAGGCTGTCACTGCAATCAGCTGTTTTCTGGAACTCTCCATCAGACTCTACACCTGTCCTCAGATATTCTGCCCCCCTGCTCTCATTGATCTAGGATCGTGTTTGTTTGTTTGGGATGGATCATTTTTTTGACAACTTTAGATAATATGGGGCCCTGCGACAGACTGGCGACCTGTCCAGGGTGTACCCCGCCTCTCGCCCGTTGACAGCTGGGATAGGCTCCAGCACACCCGCGACCCAATTGGATTAAGCGGTTCAGAAAATGGATG
>JAVQJG010050283.1:0-13799 GCA_036024015.1 Craterocephalus amniculus | reverse complement strand
GACGCTCGCGCTTGTTTTGGTTTGGAGGTCTCGCGATAAACGAGACTAGCGCTATAAGGCCGGTCGTAAATCCGTTTGGACAAATATGCATGTTTACTCTGCGATTTGGTTTTTGCTTTTATACTGCTTTGATAATAACTTTTACTAGATGCCTTTGAAGCCATGCTAACTATCCGTAGCCTGTTCAAGACAACCGTAAGATGCCTCTGTTTACAAGATTCTTCTTCGTCTGTCACCTATTTTCTCGCTCTGGAGGTCCCGCTACAGCTTTGGGGTGCGCACTGCATGGTAAGCGTGGATTATTGTCTGGATTAAAGGGATGGTGTGCAACTTTTGGCCACTAGGGGGCTAAACCTGTAACTTCCCCCAGGACACATGGCACTGTAACAAAATTAAAGTTTCTCTTCCCTGGGCTCCTCAGACACCGAGTTCACCGTCTTAAAATGTTCAAATTTGACTAAGTAAAAAAAAAGAAAATGTAGCATGAAGCTCAGCCGCCCGCTGTGTTTTATAGCTTAAGAGCAAAGTGCTGCAGGTCACATGACCCATGAGAGACGGATCCGCTCATGTCAAGTAGCATGTCTGGTTTCCTCAGAGTGTCGGACGCGTCAGACACTTTATACTGACCCCAGATATCAAGATATTCACATTAGGCTGATGTTTGGGATCAAAAGTTTAATTTTGGGGTAAATTACAGGTTTAGGTTACACAGTTAAAAGTTACACAGTATCCCTTCAAATATGTAGCAACTAGTAACAGTAATTTCAGTCATTTTATATGTGTACCTGAAAACAGTATACAGTATAAATGGTTATTTCCTCCTAAAAAGAAAAAAAAAGCATAGCATCCCAATTTATGTAGGAATTAGTCAAGTCATGTCTGATAAAAAAGTGCAAAAGTAGAAGGTAAGAAAGTGCAGAAGTCTCTATGGAGGTGTTACACAGGAAAAGATCCCAGGAAGCCGTCGGCCAATACTGATGATGGACGCCTCCCTTAATGGTCCGAGTCAGGAGAATGCAAGGATAGCCGCCACATTCACCTCAGAGACACCTCCAGCATCCAGAAAGAACACGTTTTTTTAGCGCAGAGATAAAAAAGTAAGACCTGATTTATTTCTGAGGCACCTTGTGTTTGCAGTTTGTTTAAAGCTCATCTGTTTTTCTTAAATTCCCATTTAACTGCTTAAGATTTGAGCTGTGTTTGTTTAGATGCCAATGATTGGTAGAATCCTTTGCAGAGTTTCTACCCATCATTTGGATGCGCTACACGTTGGGATCGCGGCTTGTTAGCCTGTGCACAGCATGCTAGAGCTTAAGCCTCCGGTAATTCAGAAAAGAGACAAAACTGGTTTAACTAATGTTTAATCAGTGCTCATGCTTACTGTAAGTGTCTGTAGTTAACCTCTCTGTCTTTCTGTCTAACTTCATGGCAGGACAACGTGACCCATCCAAGCTGCACAGGAAGTCGGCCGCTCTGCCCGGATTACTACAGGCCACAGGTTAAACTCCAGTGACTTTGGTTAATGTGATCTAGCTGACGGTTACAAAAACAAACAGTCTTGCAGGGCCACCATGTGAAGCTTACAGATTAGCCAGCAGCACCTCAACATCCGATGCATCAAGTACAAACTGTGCATTCATCTAAAACATAAAAAACAGATCCAAAATCATCTTCCACCTGATTTTTCCACATCCTGCCAGCGACTAAAATGACAAAGCTGAGCTGTGTACATGCAGCTCTGAACGCACAGGCCACAAACAACTGAAACAAAAATGGACGGAAAATGTTTTTTGTTATCCAGACGTGATAACCTGCAAATAATAAGACACCAAGTCAAGATCATCCATCGTTCTGAAGGTTATGCTAGCTTAGCTTTGTTTGTCGTACCGTCAGACAGTAACCAGACGTGGACATAGCGTGGTGCAATAATCAAACACAACCGTTGTATAGGTGTGTGACTTATTTTTGACCCAAAAACAACGTTAAATTGTGGCTGGGATTTCATTCGTGGCCTTATTACTGGGAGGGGGGGTGTGTCGTGGACTGTGAGCTAATCTGGATATTGGTGATCTGTAACTCGCTCATAGACGGCAAGTTTTCTCACGACAGCCTGATAATTTAAGAACAGCTTGACAGCTTCTACAATAGTGATGGCTAAATGCTGGCACATCGGGACCATTTTAGTCCTGATCTCCCCTTACGATCAAAGCAAGCAACAGCTCGATTTTCTTATGCTGTATTTCATTTTCAAAAAATATAAAAAAAGATGTAAGCTTCCCTAATGCTTTTGCCTATCCTCTTCATCTCATCTTCTACCATCATACGCCATATTCTAAAAGCGTTATGCGGGTTAAAAAAGAAAAAAAAAAAGGCAATCAAAGAAGAAGAGAAAATATCCAGTGATCAGCTGTTTCTGAGCCCAGTGGAGCATCTACTGATGCTACTTCCAGCAGGAAGATGCTCCATGTCACACAGCTCAGTTCACTGAACTCCAATGGCCTCCACAGCCATCAAATCTCAATCAATGATTCCATCTTTGGGGTGTGGTGGAACGGGATTCTTATCATGGATGTGCAGCAACTGTGTGATGCTATCATGTCAAAATCTCTGAGGAATGTTTCCACCATCTTGTTGAATAGATAGATCTATCACACCAAGATTGAAGAAGGAGAAAGGGGGTCCGACACGGTACTAGCCAGTTGGACCATAATAAAGTGGCTGGTGAATGAATATAAAGAAGCAGATTTTTCATTTTGATTCCTGACATCAGTCCTGCAGGGACATTTAGTTCATGCGCGAGGCTTTTTTTTTTTTTTTTTTTAAATCCGGGTCAGTAACATCGGTGTTGTTATTGTTCAGTGTTTTGTTTTTTCCTTCCTGTTTCTGATGGCATCTGGATGATTAATCTATCCTGTTTTGGGGGGAAATAAATCTGGCTGCGGTCATATTTTCTCCTTTCAAATCATGATTAATACTCTGTTAGCCCAAGCTGAAGACTTTCCTGTCCCCACAGGGAGAAACCCCTAAATCACAAACTGTCCACAATGATTTGAGTGACATTCAGGTTTCTTTTGGCCTTTGGCTTGTAACCTTTGCTTAACTGAACAAAACAGAAAGCACCTCTGAGGTAACAGTATGAGTCCAACCTGAGAAAGGTTCCATTCTGTGTCATACCTGAGGCCTGTAATCTGTTTTGCCTCTGCGGTTGCTACATTTCACCTCAATGGTACCAGGCAGGTTTATGGTCGACCATCACTCTAAAGAACAATAGGATCAAGGGTCAGCTCGAGCCTTTCTGACGGCGAGAACGAGCAATATCACTCCAGAGAGTCGTCCGGCTTTCCCTCCATCCATACTTACTGGCTGAAATATCTGCTCGCTGTGCCACTTTTGACATGTAATCTACTGCTGGCGGCAGCAGAGAGGGAGCCCGATGATAAATCTTCTCTGGGACTGAGCATGTTTTATGGGTTTCACGTCCATTCTGCTAAACTATGCCTGAGTGCTCCCGTAGCACAGGATCTGAATGTAAAGCAGCTCAGTATGGAGGAGAGGCTCTGAAGGGAGCGGGGTGTTTTCCGCTGTCCACCAGCTGACTGAATCATGAAGGCTTTAGCCCAGCTGGGAAAAGCAAGTTCCAGTTTGTGCCATAACTTTAAATGAGGATGGTTGTGAATCCCATGACAAGAACAAAGAGATCTGATAATGTATAAATGTGTACAGAGTGGTGAGGTTGTACAGTTAGCTCTTTAACCACGGGGACACTGAGACAAGTTTTGTTAACTCTATTAAATACTGTGTTATAATGGTCTTTTTCTTTTAAATTATTCACATCCAAATTGATAAGAGTTGCAGTTCTGTGACAGTGTTTCATCTCTAGAGTGTAGCAGAACATGGAGCTAAAAACAAAAAGGAGGGGTGGGTGGTTACATTTACTCCCTAATATTTACTTCCTTTTTTTAAAAGTATTTTTTCAGACCATGATCCATTTTCTATGGATGAATGCAGTAGGGTTAGCATCAGTTTAACACTGATTTTTATTTTTAATTGAGTAAGATTATTTTTAATTAATACAAGTTTGTTTAGTGGTTAGAGACAGACAACCACTCACACCCACAACCACCCCTAAGGAGAATCTATAGTGCCCAATTAACCTCACATGCATGTATTTGGACAGTGAGAGGAAGCCAGAGTACCTACGCATACACGGGGAGAACATGAAAACTCCAGACAGTTTCAAACCCGTCCTCAGCCGGAATCTGGCTCCGACCGACTTGGGACACGAACCGGCGGCCTTCTCACTGTGAGGCCGCAGTACTAACCACTACACCACCGTGCAGCCCAAGATTCCATACAGTAACTCCCAAATATGAAACCCAACATCAGCTCCCACATTACCTGTCACAAAGAAACCCAGTCCTCTTAGATTATAATGGTTTTGTCTTGATTTAAAGATTGTTGAATAGAGGTCAGAAGACTTTCATTTTTTACTCTAAATAGTATTTGTAATGTTTTCAAATGTACCCTGTCTTCGAATTTTAAATTGCGGCAGACTCTATAAATTGCATGTGATCCAATGATTACTGTATGATTAATCATGAGCCCGATTTTTGCGGGTTTCTGGTTACATCTTAACAGTTTGAAGTTTGATTTAAACTACCAATGCTGCTTGTGCCATCATTTGATTAATTGGAAGGTAACAGTAATTAGTAATATTTGGCTGGTTGAGTAATAATACTTGTTTCTGTGATGTTAGAAACTCAGTACCCAGAGATTTTTCTGCTTTCCTCTGACTTTAAAGAATAACGGCCTGAAAAAGACTGTTGTCAGATTAAAAGAAATCTTAGTGACAAATCGTCCCCCATGTGTGAAGATCTGAGGCTGTGAAAACAAAACAAATCCATCAGAGAGATAGAAGGGACATTAAGAGAGGCTGAATCAACACTAACGTATATTTTGATGTAAAAAAAGGATGCAATGCGAAAAGGTTTTAACATCCAGAGAAAAGAATGAAGATGACAGGAACTTTTTCATCTTGAAGAAAAACCCTTCACATACTATTGAGGAGGTAGCCCTATCATTACACAAGACTAGCATAAAAAGAATATTTCATAGAACGAAAACAGGGTTCATCCAAAGGTGCAAACAGTTTATAAGCTTCAGTAATATTTATAAAGCCCAGATTAGACTGCAAACTTTCAGGGATGTGGACGACCCAAATGTGGACTGATAGGCAGAAAAGTGGAGGCAGAAACAAACTTTTAATCATAGAACCAAACAAAAATGCCAGCACAAAGCCCGATAATCAAAGCTCAGTTCAAACGGAAAATCCAACAAAGAATCCAAATTGTGGAGCAAGACGAGCAGAGCTGAGTGAAAACCACAGGATGAAATGGAGATGAACTGGTGGAGAACAAAGAGAACTGAGCAGCCTTCATATTGGCAGAGATAATCACATGATGAAGCGCGGGCAGCGGGTCATCAAGCAACAGAATACAGCAGTTTACTAAAAGGTAAAACCACCTGAAGAATAGAATTTTAGTACAAATCTGGATGCTACACTATCAAGACATAAAGTCTCTCAAAATAAAAATCAAAACTTTTGCAGCTCAGCCTGCATCAGAATGACCAGAAGAAAAAGTCTGGAGCAGGTCTGGAAAGACTTGTGCTGACAGGAGCTTAGTGATGCTATGACAACAGATCTGATTGGATGTGCTTCACTCTAGGAGAGATTCTTGGTGGATGAAGCCTTCTACATTTTCGTTGTCAAATTCAGGCCCGCAGGCCAAATTTGCCCCCCAGTGTAATTATATTTGGCCCGCAAGGCAATACAAAAGGAATCCTACAACTGGCCCAGTGGTTCTATACAGCATGTCCACTGCTTATACTCCAAATCTCCGAATGCTCTGCTGGTGATTTGGCACGTCAGTCAGGACAAGACAGAAATCATGACGTCTCACAGGAGACTAATGAACACCCTCACTCGATCCTGAGGACTTCCTCAGCTCAGACCCTGAGCCCAGACATGGATGAGCTCACATCCTATAGAGATGTGAGGTTAAGATATCTGGCTTGGACACATCGGAGTAGATCAGTGTGAAGCAAACTGAGCTATAATCAACATTTTCTTGCTAGGCATGAACTTGAGTAGTTGCAAACACCTTGAAAGAAACTATTAATCTTATTGGCTTGTCATTATTTTACATTTAAAATTTATTATTAACCTGTGGAAAAGGTTACTTTTGAAATTCAAATCAGAAAACTGCAAAAAAAAAGTGACATACAATTTTATTCAATAAATTAATGTATTAATTAAAAATTTCATGTATGCAGTATTACGTTATATGTTAATATAGTATTATCTTTGTTCCGTCAATGTTTAAGCAGAACTTGTCTGAGTCCATATAAAGCCCTGGTATTTAATAAAAGTCAGGGAGAGAATGGCCTGGGCTCACAAGAGAGCTTTTAAAGGTTCAGTGGGCTCTGTGTATAGCTCCGCCACTTCCTGAACTTATGTGAGCATCTTTGTTTCCTCACTTTAATTATTGAATGACCTGATTAATCCAGGTGTGTCTGAACCCAGTAAATGGCCAGACACACCTGGATTGATCAGATCATCCAAACAAAGACA
Organism: Craterocephalus amniculus; assembly: GCA_036024015.1. Lineage (NCBI taxonomy): Eukaryota > Metazoa > Chordata > Actinopteri > Atheriniformes > Atherinidae > Craterocephalus > Craterocephalus amniculus. The sequence continues at coordinate 7,168 of JAVQJG010050283.1, read as the reverse complement.
AGAAAACAAAGGTGCTCACATAAGTTCGGGAAGTGGTGGAGGACTTCCTGTATTGGTGCATAGAGCCAGTTATTCACAACATTTGCAAGAAATTTGCAGAAATTCTGTACTGGTGACATTTTTCATTCCTTGATGCTTCTCTTGTTTAGTCTTTCTGCCTAACACTTAAACCCAGTGTAGTAGTAATATTTTTAATGAAACTTCAAATAATTGCATATGAAAACATTAAGAACAGTTTCACATGCAAATAATTAGTATCCCATGGTTGCAAAGTGAAGATATACAGTAGGCATGCACTTAGATAGATAACATGTGTATGTATGTGTGTGACACTAACTCCAACAACATCCAATAATAATAGCAATATTTATGTAGTAGCCCAAAAATGTATGTGATTTTCCTTCCTTTGAAAATATGAGCTGACCTTGCTGTAACACTGTGTTACAGCAGAGCTGATCTGAACTTCCTTGGGACAGATATAAACGCAGATCTACAACGAAGAATAACAGAAAGCTGCAACAGAGGTTGGCAAATCATCACAAAGAAGATAATTCCTTCTTTGATGTCCCTGTGTTCAGTTAGTCTCTGCATGCAGAGGTAAAAATATACCCAAAAGGTAGAGTTTATTTGAGGTCATGTCCAAAAGGTAGATTTTATTTGAGGTCATGTCCAAAAGGTAGAGTTTATTTGAGGTCATGTCCAGTTTTGCATATTAAATAACTGCAATTCCTAAATCCTTCATCCACTTTGGATATCTATATCTTTTTATGAAAGCTAGAAATAACACCATATAATACATTGTGATATCAATAAAACTTCCTGTGTTATTCTTTTATCAAAATAACTCTCCATTATGTTGAGATAATATCCCAAAGAAACCCTTTGGGTTATCTATCATGTATCAAAGAAATATATTTCTCCACTGTTTTCTATTCGTCCCTCCAATTTGTATCACAAGTTTTCTGTTATAAAGTTTTGCTCCGCTACTTCCAGGCTGACCCAATGGCCCCGACTGACATCCTCTGGGTCTTTTGTTCGACAAATCTCCCCTAGAACCACAGAATACATAACACGACTGTCAGCAGCCGAGTGTCGCTGTCACTGTTCCTGACTGACCCTTTGTTTGTAAAACCGGTCACCTCCTTTTATAAGACACAACTGTTCAAAGCAAACAGCCTCAATCAAAATATTTTTTGACTGATTTTTAAAACAGAAGGGGGAGGAAGAATCCAAAGGGCTGAATAAGTTGGAAGAAGTGAAACCCTAATTTAGTAGCCAAGGAAGGAACTAGAAGGTTTAAGAGCACAGCATAATATTTTCCTTTTACCAGGAAAGGTTAAGGTGATGTTTTGTTGCTTTTCTTATTGATAGGAGAATATTTTTTTAATGTAAGCTCTGATCATTTTTTTTGCAGTTTTTGTCATAAATTGCCATCCAATTGTCCAAAATTGCAAACAATCACACATGAAAACACACAGATCTGCACTTTGCTCTGTCTCATCTGCAGCAGTTAAACCTGGGCTGCCTTTATTCTCCAAAGCAGAGCAGGTAAATTTAATGCAAACTGCTGAAGAACTGCTTATAATGACTTCAACATGGCAAAATCACCTAGTTCTTTTCATCCTCCCCCTAGGTAGGGAGGTAGGTACATGAAGTTTTCTTAGCAAATGGTCTCTTCCAATTTATATGAAGGTTTATTTTTTCACTGTGATAAATATCAGCCAACCTGCTCCAATTTCATTCCCACAAAATGACAAAGGATAAATGAGATGTGGTGCCGACAGTCTGATTTTAGGGAGCAATCCCTGAAGAAGCCAGGCGTTCATGATGGCGAATTCACTGCAATTTCATAACAAAACCTGAAATAACTACATCGATCCAAACTGTAAATTGTTGTACTTTCAGACATCATCCCCAAAAGAGTTTTCATTGCAGCTTCGCCATAGTGACGTGTGAACCTCTGACATTGTTGATCTGAACATGGTGATGTTGGCACTGAAAATCTACAGAACCTTTTGAAAAATGGGGTTGTGTGTTTTTTTTCTTAAAGAAATCACATCCACACATTTTTCTGTTTCTGTTGTTGTCAAAACAGAGATAAGCTGAAAGGGCAAAGCTTTTAAGTGAGAATATCAACTTTTCTATCCTCACTTATGGCCTTAAGCTGTGGGTAACAGCCAAAACAATCAGATCACACATGAAAGAGACCGAAATGAGTTACTCCTGCCGTGTTTGTGGGATCTTCCACATCGGGAGAAGCCAGATGACGTAGCTCAGGCATCTGGTTAAGATGCACTCTGGATGCAAGGGGAGAACTCTGAATAAACAGAAGGGATTGAGGTTATGTTCACACTCCAGGTTTTAATGCTCACTTTCTGAGTGGTTGTTCACATATTATAGTTTAACTGTGACTGCAATCAGACCCCTGCATGAACTGCCTGCAACCCTGGAGAGGCCAACATGTGCAGAAGAAGATGTGACGTCACACGAAGCATGTTGTGTTTATGGAGGTAAATAAAGATGCTACATGTTAGCGCCACTGACTGTGAAAAGATACAGGCAAACCTTCTGTCACATGACCCGGAGGTTTCTCAAGCTGAATTGAGGCTGGTTGGGAGCTTCCCACCTTCACCAACTCGTCAGCATCATGAGTCTCCTGGAAAATACAAAAGCAGGCAATGATGAGGCGCTGAGGAAGGCCGTGAGCACAGGGCTGGACGATCGACACCCATCAAACTCTGAGCTGCCTGGAGCTAAAATCGAACATAGCTAACCCTGAGCCAGCCCGCTAACGGAGGCTGGTGGGCTAAAGCTAAGGCTCACTGTTAGCTGGATTAGAACCACGGTTTTGCTACCCTCTGCCTCCTTGCTGCAGGATATCTGGCACCTGTCATTTAAATGGACTCACCCCTTATTATGAAGAATTTCAATATTAGATGACTCCATTTACTGTTGTGCTAACATTTAGCTTTAGCGTTATCACAGCAATTTGTTGTTACTCCTTAGAAAATCCTACCGCAAAACGGCAACATGCTGAACATGCAGGGCTGAAGTGTCCAAAGGCGGCGAGGATGAAAGCAGGTGGAGAGTTAATCATTGCTCAGCAGGAATAAGTTGTTATGCAAAAAGATCGAATAATCTTTGCTGCAACATTTAGAAGCAAAAACATTGAGTGTATTTTGCAGGAAAAACAAATCCAGTCTCAAAAGCTACAGTTTCATATTTCTCATCACAAAAACGTCTGCGAGAAGAACCCTTCAAATTCTTGTGCCAGGCTGTTGTTTCTTTTCATCTTCTTCTTCAATGTGAAGTAAAATGTTGGCTTTGGTTGAAAATACACTTTCCAAAAGTCCATGTTTCCAGTTTCTGTTCAAATATGTTAGACGAGTTCGAATGTCCCAGGGAATACCTCTGAACCGAATGGTGATGAATGCTGCTCTGCCAGATTTACTCTCCTGCAGCTTCCTGCAAGAATAAATAGATGTTCATGGAGGTATAATTTTATTCATCTTAATGAACAGCAAACATGCTGCCAAGAGGAGATAATTTTTTTTTTTAGAAAAGATCATTTATGTTTCTGTATCTCTTTGGATACATTTTCTGCATGCAGTGAATAGGACTTACAGTTTTAATTTAAAAGATAAGTATTTGCAGATTAATCATGTCAACAGTGTCTGCATAAGAAATTATTCTGCACGATTGTCTTAACAAAATTAGATGAAGTTACATTCAAGCATTTCTAAATAGTTTCTGTGTGCATAAACACAAAAGCCCAACTCATGAAGCTAATTATTGATTTTAGCTGATTTAAAGGGGGAATATTTTTTAGATTAGAAGTTTGGTCACAAAATTGTTATCAAAGCGATAATGATAAATAAATACCCAGATACTTGCCGTTCTAGTCTCACTATCAGACAACATAAACATGCAACGTGTTTGGAAGGTCTTGCAAGGATTTCAAGTATTTTTTATGAAACTTTATACAACAAGGTTTTATATTGTTTACATATATTTGTCTGGACTTGAAATAACAAAACACTTATAATAAGATGTTGCATCACACAGCTGTCTGTATTGAATTGTGAGTTACAGGAGTTAGAATCCTATGGACAGTGCTCTTACAGTAGTCTGTAATATCATTATATATAAAAGTCATCTTTCATCACACCGGCAGTAGGATGGCTCATGCAGTTGTATATGAAGAATCCCAAAATTTAATCATGAAGCAGGCATTAGGTGAGCGTGATTGGACTCTGTTTTGGCTATATTCAGCACATCCCTCAAATTAGAGGCTGTAATTGGAACAAACAGCAGTCTCCATGGAGATCAAATCAGCTGCTTGGCTGAGTGTTATCATTCTTCAGCTCGTTTTGTGTGACAGAAGAATAACTTATTAATATGATTCAGAATACTGTGTGTTTACTCATTTTAATGTGTCTGTAATAGTAAGAAGAGGACAATCTTTTCTTATCTAAATAATGCATCTATGGGATCTTAGACAGGGAAATTTGTGATAACTGTGTAAAATATCTAGACCTGACATCTATTCTTGGGTGTGATGATAATACAGTGCAGTAAATAATAATGCAGGACAATTTTAGACATTTGCTCAGTCTGTAACAAATGGGGATTCCCAGTGATGGCAAGCTTGAGCGGTCACAGGCAAAGAATTTGTTTCCTTGGCATGAGCTCAATGACTTTCATTTGTGTACTGAGCTCTAAATAGTTATTCATTAATAACTGCAAAATAGACGCTCTTTGGGAGTCAGCCTTTACTCGCTGTCATTAACTGTATTTTTTCACAAAATACATAAATAATATCTTGATGTAACTGTTCTATTGTTTTCCTCTGAACGAACATTAGGATACATTTCTGCATAAAATATAAAGTTAGTCCCACAAGAGGAATTTGATCATGAATTGGATCCACATGATTGCAGCTTTATGTGTTTATTTGGGCAGAATACCATCATTTTTCAAACAGTTTTCAGTTTTGCTGCAGCTAAGGTTTCAACAGTTGCTGCATCATTTGCATAAAGACTATTCGTGTTTCATCCTTTTCTGTTATGTTGTAGGATTATGATTTTGAAAGTCAAAATGTAAAAATGGGGAGCCTTTGTAGAGACGCTTCAGCAGACTGCTGCATAAGAAAATAACCTATCTCTGTCTTGCCATTTCCTTTCATGAATGATCCATCCGTCACATGTTTGACCATTGAACCATCTGACTGAAAGCCTCTTTCTTCTAATGAAGAAAAGGCATCATGGCTCAGGATTGCAAAGTTGCATATGAACCAACCGCAAACCTTATGGAACAATGTCCGTTGGACAGATTGGGCTGTAGTGGAGATAGTTGGTAAGAATGCACAGCAGCACATTTGAGGGAAAACAAACAAGCACCATCTGTCCAGCACAGTGGTGGAAGCATGATGATATTGGCTTCTTCTGTATCCTTTGTACTAAATTGTTCTTAAGTCACATAAGTGGTCATATGTCTAAGAAGGCTTTGCTAAAAGTCATGCAACAGGACAATGGAAAAGTGTGTCTGCATGTGTGTGTGTGTGTGGGTGTGTGTGTGTGTGTGTGTGTGTGTGTGTGTGTGTGTGAGTGTGTGTGCGTGTGTGTGTGTGTGTGTGTGTTTGTGTGTGTGTGTGTGTGTGTGTGTGTGTGTGTGTGTGTGTCAGTGCATGTGTATGTGACGTGCCAAAGAAAAGCACTATACATGCCGTTTTGCATTTATATTATAACAATCTATATCCGCTTTAATTTGTCATTTTTTCCATGTAAAGTTGCTCAAACGCGTGAGTGTGTATCAATTGTGTTATAGATAAAGTTTGATTCTATTTATACATTTTCTGACCTGTTCGAGACCACATTATTCTTTTAACATATATCCTAATAGAGTCATCCTCAAAATTATTCATATCCTTCCATTAAAGATGAGCCAGAATTTACAGTAGTCATTCAAATTAATAGATGATAAATATAAATTTGTTAAATTATAATTTAGTGAAATAAGCATAGTTTTAAATTTAAGTTAAAGAATAATATAGTAATTGAAAACAAACTGTCCTGGACCATTGAGAGCACTTTGCTGATAAGCAGTGGGTCAGAATACCTGCCAACATGAAAAGTGAAAGATAAAAATGTTATAATCGTAACAGAAAGTCTCATGCTGGAGACTCTACCAGCCCAGTAAATGAACACTGTCTTGTATCTTATGCACGTCTTCGTTCGTCTCTCAGTAATTTAGCACACATCACTGCGTTTCACAAAACGTGCATCTAATGCATCCCTACAGCCAGAATGTGCTGACCATCTAACAGCCTTTAGAAGCATTTTGAGCTAAACTATTTGATCAGCCAATTATTGCTTAACTATTTCTGCTTTCTTCCCCATCTTGATGCAAGAAGTCACCTCCAGCCATTTTAAATGAAAAGGGGGGAAGAAACACAGTTACTGGAAGTCCTTGCTGCTTCTCCTCACACTTGATGAAGCCGGTGTTCCTCATTAAAAGCAAATCCTATCGCATTCACATTGATTTCTGCTTTTCAAGCTCTTCTCCAAACACCCACTCTCTCATGCTTCCTATTTAAACATGAAAAAAATTCCTTACATGCAACCCAGGCTGAAGGTTTCAAGTAAATACCACTCACATATTCTCTTTTAATACACAGTAAATATGCAGCCTTAGCTCACACTCAGCTGGAGGAAAACACGAACACTGTACTTCAGCTTACTTAAAAGTTGCTCTTCTGTGTCCTTTTACAAAGCTGGTGCATTAGGTTTGATGTGCACAACGTCTGCACGCTGCACGATTCAATACTGGTAAAAACATTTAATAAAGAGCACATTAACAGTGCCATTGTGTGAAAAGGTTCTCCTTGTATGCTCTTTACAGATGATTTATTCAGTAATTTGTCAGAATTAAGTAAGATGTCTGAATCAAGAAAAACCCACAGATTCATCAAATATAGACAATATGTGTTTATCCAGTTAATGCCGTAAAGTCTAAACTATGAGGGACGAAAATGACAAAACAAAAAATAAATATGGAAATAAATATATATGCACATAAATAAAAAAATCCACTTAGAAATAGATAAATACACAAATAAATAAATATGAAAATAAATAAATACACATATAAATAAATAAATGCACAAATA
>JAVQJG010050282.1:0-18723 GCA_036024015.1 Craterocephalus amniculus | reverse complement strand
GAGACTGATTAATTTATAGTTAGGTCTTCTCACCTTGGCCTAAAATCAAGTAAATATTAAGGTGGGTGGTGCTCCGTTGGCTTTTTATAATTAATAGAGGCATTTAACGCTACAATAATGAGGTATACATTTAAACTGTTGTCATATTTGATTTGTGAAGGATTTTTAGATTCTCTAGTATGCATTTATTGTGATATGTAAAGTACTTAAAAGTGGTTAAAGACTCTATAGTCACCCAAGTGCTTATAGCTGACAAGAAGTAAAGGTCCAGGCAGTGAATAACCAGAGGTTCCCAGCTTTATTACTAGGAATGGCTTATGTGCCTTAGAGCAAGAGATTCAACCCAAGCTATTAGTTTCTACTGACCTGGCAACTTGCACACCTGGAAAAGCACTGATCATGCTGAGGGTGTATGCAGGTTTAAGAGAAACATATGCTCCCATCTGTACAATGACTTTTTCAGGGATGGGACAACATCCATCCATCAAAATTCAATATTAGCTCACATTAATCATGAGATAGTAAATGTCTCACTTTTAATGTTTTGTATCTTCATTGTTCTATTGTCCAAAGTTTGTCCATTACTTTGAGATGAGTAATTTATTAAGCATCACATGTTTTCATCTTAATCTTACAAAGCATCCTAGCATTTTTGTAATTGTAGTTTTGCTTCATTGAACCTATAACCTATACTTTCTAGGAGTTAGACCTCCATTGTCCTGTTTAATAATAATATTAGAGTGAATCAGTGACTGTTGAACTTTTGAACACAAGACAAGCTGCATGAGCATAATAAACAATTATTGCCAGTCAACCTGTTGAAACCTGTACCACAGATGACCTTGTCCACAGCAGCCTCATGATTCACCATGATCAAGTGAGTGGATTCTGATCTAAAAAGTGAAATACCTTCTGTTCAGACCATGCTGAATCAAACACTGAGTACTAAGTGAGAAATTTCTGTTGTTTTGGCAGAAGGTGTGTAGAAAGCTGCAGGCGGAACAGCTCAGTGACAAAGATGAAATCAAAGTAAGATGAAATAATCGTTGGCTCCATCACATGAAACTTTTAGAGCAAGGAGACATGTCAGGAAAGTAAAACCCGCCCTCAATAAGATTACTTCAGATCATCAAAGGCAACTTCCATCTCTCTAAAAAAGCGCAATACAGTACAGTGCCTACTCTCATAAAATCTATCAACATATTGTAAAGTCAAAGCTCGGTCATAAAGATCAAATACAAACGTCAATGGCAAGATGAAGGGCGGTTGTAATCCAAAGCAGCTAGTCAAGAACGATGTTTCTATGAAGTGCCAAGAAATGGGATCTGGCCTGAATGAACTGATGCAAGAAGGACAATCAAGTTCAAACTTGAGTGAAATTGAAAATGAGATGATAATCTTCATCATTTCCTTCAGTGGTCCTGACTCTTCCATAAAGGGTCATAGAGAAAGATTGTTAAAGAGATAAAACAAATATTACTATTGTTATTATTATTTACAAGCAAACTGTTGGTTTTGGTCTCAGGCAACAGGAATTGACTTGAACAGGCTTTAAAAAGAGAGTCACAAAAAGGTTATTGTATACCTCTGGGAAGTCAGAGCCAGCAACACAACACTGCCCTTTTCCCACTAAGTGTGTGTGAAGGGCCAAGCATTAACACTGACAGTGGATCTATTGCACGTCTGTATTTATTTAACACGTTTCTGGGTTTTAAACGGTTGCCCAGGTTTTTTCTGCAGCCGTGACCTCTTGTTGTTGGCTCTAATGTGAGTGCCTGCTGTTTCCCAGCGCGCTCGCATGCTCACACTTTCCATCTGTCGTCTGTTCACACCCGGGACATCTCACGCTAGGAAATAAATATCAATCAGTATATTCCACTGTTACTGGTACATTATGTGAGCGTTGTTATCAATGTTCCTTATGCCTGTGCCAAACAAACCAGTCATTTATACTGGGGTGTCAGGCCCCGTTGCAGCCACGTTGAAATCTTCAGATGAAATATGCAGGATATGATTCATTATTCTTTTTGTTTGTTAAAGTGAGTCATGCTTGCATGTTTGAGTTAATTATCATATGTTACATTGTACAAAATATATCTGGTGTGCTGTATACCATTTAGATCAGAGCTGCCCAAGTCCACTTCTTAGGAGCAACCAGGCCTCTGCAGAACTGAATCACATGCATGAAGAAATGAAGCCATTTGATTCAAGTGTGTTGGAGAAGGAATGCATCTAAAGCTCTATCCCAATTCAGGATCTGCACACTTCAAAGCCGTTTATTCATTTGTGAAATGAGACAGCCTACCTCGTGTGTGAGAATTTCCCATAGTGCCCCAGTCCCCCATTGCATAGGAATTGCAGATATGAAAGTGTTCACATTCTGTCTGCTAATTCTTTCAGATAACTGCATTAGAAAAACTAAATGGAGCCGGAAATGTCCGCTAAAAGTCTCATTTTAAAATCTGCTTCAGTAGCTGGCTTTGTCAATAGTCAGTAGACACTTAACCATTGGAGGCCCCATGGACGCCGATGCTGGACATTCAATCAATGTTGGAAAAAGACGTCCTCTATCATCACAGCCTGCCCTCTGTGGAGACATAAACTAGACTGATAAGTCATTTAGACGTCACCTTGGGTAGAAAATCCACAATTAGGCTACTAAACATTCCATGATTTTAAATTCAATTATTTAACTGTTTGACCTTAAACTCTGCTTTTGTTTGATGGCACAGTATTATCTGCATTTCTAGAGCTGTCGAGACCCAGTAGCGCCCAGCGCTTTCTACCAAAATTCTGCAGTGCTTCTTTGAAAGATTAATTATTTTCCACAGCTTGACACAAATGGGTGCAGAGATAGTTGTTAATCCTCTTTGAGGGCATTTAAAAACACATCATTGACTCATTACCAGAAGCAGATATGCCAAACTTGACAAGCAGCTCACAATATGTAGATTCATTAGTCTGTGCGAATGCAACTCCAACATTCACTCCATTTCAGTTCTGAATTTGATTCAGCTGTAGGCCTACACGCAAGCAAAATATCAAACTTAATTACAGAATTAAAAATGCTTTGCACTTGGCCTAAAAAAGTCTCAACAGTTGTTAACATGTTCACCAAAATTGTAAAGAAGGTGAATTTTTCTCTAATTCATCTCAACATTTAACATTCCATTATATGATGTTTTGGATGATCCTTAGGCAGAAAATGTATTTTAGATTCATGGCTCTGTTTTCATTAGTACAAATCATGTGATAGAAGATCTCTTGTATTATTGATACCTCACAATAAGCCATCTGGAGTTGAGCAAAATAACATTAAGAATGTTATATTTCTTTTTTGAGAAGTAACTTCATCTTGATCTATTTGTATCATAAACAAGTGCTTTATTATGTTATAGCTGGTAGAGTGTAGCAATAGATGGCCTGTGGAGAGTGGTGTTTTTAATTTATTCTTCAAGCAGACCATTTTACCGATCCTTCAGAAATCATGACACTGGGAACAGTTATCTGTTGCCATAAAACATGTCAGACTTATACAGTTGTTAAGAAATTATGACTGCAAGTGTCAGTCCAAGTGTCTCCCATCACTGCTGTGCTTTTGATGCCAGGTTTGAGCTCATTCAGCAGTTTAAAATAAACCCATCATTGTCCGGGAAGTTGGCGAGCAGCCTTACCATGCAGGGCTTTTACTGTATAGGACCAAGAAAAGGCCTTGTCCCAACCCACACCCTAGCACTACTTTTTAGCCCTACCCCTAAATTTTGCACGGCCCCCTGAAGGGTAGTGATGTCCCAATACTCCGAGCATCTAGGGGTAGTGGACATAATGACAGTATGAATCCAGCCCTTCAAAACGAGGAAAATCAGATGCTGAATCGCAGGGGAAGGGCCAGATGAATATCCAATGATGCTTTGTGTTATCCTATATTATTGATAGGATTTATAGGATAATCTATATTATTTATCCTATTATTTATATCTACTATTTATATTATTTATAAATGCGTTATTTCAATACTGAATCATGGCGACCCCCAATAGCAGTTTCTTTGTGTTTGAATAGCGTGTAATGCAACAAGTAACCACAACACTTTCCGTCCCCAACGAGAGCAATGTTAGCATATTGCCATCCCTGCTAACGTTGCTCCCTAGCTTTCATATTTTCTGCTAATGTAGCCGGTATTTCACATCCCTATCATAATAAAGCAGAAAAACAACAAGACAATATGGCTACAAGTAACATTATGTTCGTTCCGAATGTTAGCTTACTAGCCAGCCCACCTGCTAGTAATAGTTAGCTATGTTCGTTTGGAACGTTAGTGAACTAGCTAGCAGCCGCTTACGTACTCAAATTTAAACGATGCAATGACCAGCGAGTGACATCCTGATTCCTAGGGAAGTTGTGGCTTCATTTCTAGGGCTAGGGATAGTGAGTGAGGGCTAGTGGTTGTGCGTAGGGTGAACATCGGGATTCAGCCTTAATCACCTTAATCATACTGTCTGAAAGATTCACCAGACTGAGGCAGCTGGGATCAAAGGGTGTTTTGTCTGTCTTTCAAAGCTGACATAAATTCACCTTAAACAAGAAACAGGGTGGATGAAGATTTTGTTGAAGAAGATTGCATCTTCCACTGTCTTTTGTCTATTTCTTGTGGTGTTTTTCACTGATAGAGAAAAGTAGTTTTGCCAGCTGCTAAGCTATTTTGGGTGATGCTGCATTGGTGAGATGTTGATTTCAGTTCTGCAGTGTAGTGTTTCTGTAGTTCTCTTGTCGAGTTTTATTGATCTAATGCTTCTGTTAGGGTTTCATCTTCCACCCTGAGTAAAACTTCCCAGAATCTGCAGTAGCTTTTCTTTTTATACCAGCATGAATTAGGCACAATTAACTTTTTTTGTTGCTAAGGCAATTCAGCTCTCAGTGAGGTAAAAAAAGTGACAATTATTCAATCTAGTGTGACTGAGGTGAGAAGAGGTAAGTGGTCTTCAGTTGGATGCAGTATGCCACCTGATCGCTTGATATCACTAAATCCTTGAATCAATTCTTGTATTATGGCCTACATTTGCACAATGCCTGTTTGAGTGAAAAGTAAATGCCATCAACTGGACATGCATTATGTCCTCAGGTTTACTTCTGTCTTAGAAATCCCAGGATGGCTGTGGCAGAATGAAAAAGGAAGAGCTTCAGGATGACAGTGATGCATAATCATATTGTTTTTTTGTTGTTTTTTTCAATTTATATTGTAGCACGTACATCAGGAAAAAAGGGCTAACAGATACAGTTGAAAAGCTTTTTTTTTAAAGATTTAATTACAGAGACCATCTAAACACATTAGGATGGCACATTTTAATCATAACTGGAACCATATTTGGCAAATAGGCCCACGTGTACCCTATCACTGTCATGTTTTATTATTTGGTCTTTCTACAAAAACAGACTGTGGTCATTTTAGTATTGGTAGTTTTCAGAGAATATGTGTTTGGAAAATAATAATAATTGGGTAAATAATCACAATAGTTGGCATTAAAGACAGAAATACAGAAATGGGCAGTACAAATGGGCAGTACAAACAAAGATTTTTTTTCCCATTTATTTTTAGAATAAAGATACAGATCAACATGGGAGTCCATATGACAAACAAATAATCAACATTAAACCTGCCATATTCACAAGCCTTGAACCAACATTTGTTTGAAAACAAAAAAGTAAATTATAATGCTGAATTAAATTCCTGTTTCTGCAGGTGCAATACCACAGCTGGCCTACAGGTGTCACTGCTGTATTGTTTTAACAATGAACACAGTGAAACAGAAGCGGTGTTTTCTATGTATTTTTCCCTTTAGCAGATTATTCTTCAGCAGGTGCTCTGTTTATATTCCGGATTTACATCAGCTCTGTTATAAACAGTCATGCTGATGGAAATCTGGAAAAAGAGCAAATTCTCTAATCTCATGATGCCTCATCGATGCCAAGATGCTTAATCACCAGAATAGAAAAAAAATGAATATTAATCATTTCCACGTATTTGATGTAGCCTAACATTGAGACAGCAATTAAGCTATGCATTTATAAGATTACTAATTAAATATCTTATGTCAATGATGCTAAATCAAATGATTTAAAAGAATCCATATGGCCAAAATGCAAAATAACTTATTTAACTAATTAGAGATAAACATTAGGAAGACGATAAAACATCAACTAAAAGTCACAAATTAGAACTTAGACTATAGCAATGAAAAAATTCATCTAAATTAAATTCTTGGTAAAGTCTGTTGCTATAACTGGGTGAAATAATGGAAACGTTATATGAAATAATTTATTTTAAGTTAAATTTAATTTTGCGTCATTTAGGAACCATTTCCCAGGAGATATTCACAGCCTCTGATGTTGGCCACACAAAGCAGTCAGTCTGAGGTAAATGGTTATTTCAATAACAATCCAGATTGAGATGATACAGCAAACCAAGTTTTACAGATGTATACACACACACATACACACACTCACATTACAAATTGCTCTGTTCATGCATTGCTGATCCTGAAGAGAGATAAGAAAATGAAAAAGTCTCTCCTGTGTGATTCCTTTAAAACTAATATGAAACTGTAAACGGAGGCTGCAGAGGAGTGAAGACAGTGACAAATCACAATGAGTGGAGTGTGTTGCAGTTCACTTCACCTCTTATACCGTTTCACACTCACACCAAACCCTGTTATTTGGATGTCCTTACAAAAGCAATGTGCTAAAATTTGGGAGTTCGCTGAAGTTCCTGCAAACACCTCAAAGAAAAGAAAACGACTCCAGGACACCAAAGAGTCAGAAGGGTAAATGTGCTGTCTTGTTCTGGAGCCAGATTTCAGAGATGTCAATTTTAACTGTACATTCATTTTGTACAGTAGGTTCCCCCTGTAAAAACTGTAAAAACATGACAACATATAGCATGATTATAAAAGCAATCATTTCTATTTACACCTGAATATAACATTACTTTCCCACTAACTCTAAATACAACATATTGAAACCAGCAAACAATGGTGCAACATACTGTATTAAAAACCAAAGGTTTGGACACGGATAAGTGTGTCACTTGCACTTTTACTTAACTGATGAAAGTAGACAGATAGACTCACCAAACATGGCAATAAATCACCTCCTGGACTTTTCCTTCATAGTTTTCTCTCCAATAGTCAGAGCAGTAAGAGCCATAAATGAAACAGACACATGTAACAAAGTACTTTTAACACCCCCTCCCCTTTTTTCTGTTCGTATAAACACATTTCATTATTGCCTCAAATGAAAACCTTTAAGTTGCTTTTCAGGCTTGTCTTTTGTTAACTCATCAGTCTGCTCCTGTGCTTAGATAGTTGATACTGAACTTCAACATACACCTTAGTTTTGTCTCCATTTGCCAGACTGTGTGGAAACACAGATACAGTGACTAACCTTACTGGCTGTATTACTTAATATCCTTCGTCACTTTTTTTTTTCTTTCTTAAACTGCAAAGTTTTTAACCCTCTGGACCATTTTTAGATCCCTACTTTTTGCCTGTGATTTATGCTTGGATTGGATTGGCTTAGATTTACAGTATGACCAGTGTGCTGTTATTTCTTTTTTAAAACTTAATATTATGCTAAATAATGCATAGAAAATAAAGCTTTCTCTTCTAAATAAATGCAGGTAACAGAAAAAAGGCATGAAATACAGATTATGAGTCTATGTGTTGCTTTTCACACCTTTTCAGTCTAGCAAGAAGTTTGTTTATCACAGACAAATTCTCACCACATCAGATTAAACACTGCAGCTTCTCAGCTGGTAGTACAGATTCCTCACATTTTCATACATAAGAGAAGCATCTTTTTATTTTAAAGCAGCTCCCTCATTGCAAATAAAAGACATTTTTTGGCAAAAACTGAGGCATTATGTCCCACATCACCAGGGGCACCGCTTTCCAAAGCCATAGGAATATTCCCTTTACATGACAGGCTAATAGAAGATGCGTAAGGTACGCTTGATGATGGGTTTGTCATCAAGGCTGGTGGCATCTTGGGTCAAGTATTAGTTGGAATTCTTCTTATTGTTCAGGTAATGTACTTTAGTGTGGCCTGGCCTTCCAGATGAGTTTACATTCGAATTCGAATTAACCTGCAAACTATTACCCTGCGGTAATCAGAGCATGCTGTCTTGATTTCAGGAACACTGTGTTTCTTGCAGCATCGGGCTTGCACACTGAAAAGTGCCTCACTGTCCACATAATCTTCACTAAAAGGCACAAAAGCAATTTCTGCAATTAGATCTCAACATTAGACTTGATGACTGCCTTGCATCAGAGTAGAAGCTTGTGGGAGGATTATGAAAAGCTAAAAAACATTTCCTTCAGTTACATCAACAAACCGCCTTTTTGGAAAAAGAGGCTCAGTCAGTGGCAGACTGCATTTCTCAGCTATGATCCTCCAGACTGTTAGAAATGCTTTTTACTGCTCTTTTTTGTCAAGCGCAAGTTTGTGTTGAATGTAAAATGTATTCCAACTAAGCTTTATATGTTCATTTAAATATGGCTGTTATTTTAAAAAGGTATTATTTTAACTAAAATGCATCGCTAAAAATACCAACTTCTGTGTTAATGTACTGTACTTCCACTGCAAACATTGGTATTATGTCTTCTTACAAATTTCCAACGTCAATCTGCATTATAGATATTATTTGTTCATTTCATTGCTGTCTTTGTTCTTTTCATCCTGACAGATTCTCTGTCATTTAG
This sequence comes from Craterocephalus amniculus, assembly GCA_036024015.1. Classification (NCBI taxonomy): domain Eukaryota; kingdom Metazoa; phylum Chordata; class Actinopteri; order Atheriniformes; family Atherinidae; genus Craterocephalus; species Craterocephalus amniculus. The sequence continues at coordinate 9,967 of JAVQJG010050282.1, read as the reverse complement.
CTACTTAAAGTCTGCTTAGGAGAAAAAAAAATCTAAGATGCTTTAACCCTGTAATGCCAAATTTCAAGTTTGCATCACTTCATGGTAAATCTTTGTTCAGAACCCTGTTTAACACACTTTGATACCTGCATTCTGCTCCCTGATACATTGGTTCCCATATATATATTTATTTATCTTTATCAATTATTAAAAATAAAGAGATATTTGTTTTAATTAGTTAAACAAACAGTTTTTCCACCAGTATTCAGGTAGTGTTTGTAAACCAAAAGTTACTGCATTAAAAGAGAAATATGCAATTTGCCTACACTGATACATTATTATTATTATTGATGTAACAACGTTGTTAACATTTTTCCTCGATGCCCAGTAGGCTACTTACATTATTTTATTTATTTTACTCATCATTTCTCATAAATTCCTCAGTATATCTTCTACCCAGTTTCCTTTATTCTTTCCATAAATCATTGTGTTTTTTGTCACTGTTTGTCCAGTGAGGGTTTTCCTGATTTACTCAGTTTGTTATTTAGTTCTTTGTGCATCCCTTAAATTCACCTGCATCCTGTTTATTGTGTATATTATGATGTTTTATTCAATTCTAAAACTGATACATTTACTTGTTCTTCTGGGGAGACTTGACTGCTTTTGCAACTGAAGTCTCAAAGTTGTTAACTACCAGTATTCAGTGGGATTATCAGAACTTCTTGCTGAAAACAACGAAGCCAGAAGCAATGCTTTATAAGAATGACTAATTAAATAATCTGTGATGATCTATGGAGTTGGACGATCCTTCTTTATAACTTTATCAATAAAATCAAGTCTTTTAGATGCAATCGTTTCATCTTTCCCTTCAAATGAAAAATCCTGTCTGATTGAAATCTTGTGTTAAGGATACGAATACTTCTTTATGGTGCACAATAAGGGAGATGCACCACATATCAGAGACAATGGAGATCTTATCTATGTAAAGCAGATTTGTGGCATGGATGTCTGCAAATGTGTTATCTTTAGTTGCCATGTGAGGGTTGTGTATCACTGGCAGATAAAAGTCTGGAGCTGTCTTCAGAGAAGAAGTGTGTAAATCTTTGACTGAACATTGAGCCACCTCTTTAACGACCCCCTCCCCAATAGTTCTATAATTACCAGGGACATAGATTTAATGTTTGTCAAGGCAGAAAATAATAGCTTTGATAGTGTCTGGCTCATCCGTGATGAATGTGAAGAGGAGAACCTCTGTTAAAATGCGCTGACTGTGGGCGAGCGCCTGCTGTGCTCCCTACAAGGGAGAGGGCGTACCTCGAATTGTGTCCCTTGATTCAGTGAGCACATATCACGGATGATGTTACGGTGGGAAGAAATAAGAGCAGAGGCGCAGATGGATCCCTGAAGCATCCCATTAAGCAAAGTTTATCATTTCTTGAGTTACACTGGTATCAAATGCACTACTGCCTATAAAGTGTCTGGGGAAACATTTTTCAAGTCTGAAGGTACACCGAGACCGAGGCCTTGAGCCATTGCAAGAAAAATGCAATAAAAATCAAATCTATTTTTATCATCACATTTACCAAGCTCAGTATGAATCAAAGTAAACATTCAACTCCTGTTTGATAAGCTAGAAACAACCTTGGACAAAAAAAAGTCTATTTAGCCAGCTTGAAAGGGAAATGGGGAATAATTAGGCAGCAGGAAGCTGGTGCCGAACGCTGGCAAGCTCACGCAGAGTTCCACTGAGGTCGGGAGATGTTCTGTAATTTCCGACCTCGACCTAATCTGTACAGCATGCAGTGCGGTGAGAGGGAGATTTCAGCCCGGGGTGCAGGGTACGTGTGTGTGTGTGTGTGTGTGTGGGGGGAGAGGGTTGATGGGGATTGTTGCATTTGAACTCCCTCATGTCTTCCTTGTCGTGTCTGTAATTAAATATGTACTCCCTTGGAGAAGAGGGGGTTCCGAGTAATAAAAAGCCTGCTTTGTGAGCTTCCCACTCGCTCTCTTCTGCTGTTGTAGGCTGTGTTTGTTTGCTAGAGTCACAAACCCCCAGACAGGCTTAACATGCAGTCTCAATGCTTGTAAAGTAAATCTGTATCAGCCAAAGACGATATCTGCTCAAAGTACACCACAAGCGCCCATGCAGCTAATTAATCTTGTCTGATCTCAACTAAATGACTAAGCGGCACTTTCTTGCATACAGATTTAAATGGATGTTATGGGGATGCTTTCCCTATTCACAACCAGGCGAGGTGCACAACATTCTGGCAGTATGTACAGATCATCTCGTTGGGCCCCTAAGCTAACTTGATGAATAGTTCCCCTCCTCACATCAAGAACAATCCTGACTTCTCCTTTTTTACTTACATCTTCAGTCTTTCTCTATATGCTACAAAGACAATAGATTCCATACAAGAAAACTATGTACTATGTTATGTAAACCTGCTGGTAGCATTACATACAATAGAACAAAAGCTACTGGATGTCAGGGTTATTCTTAGCTGAATCATCTACAGATGTGTAATTGCAAACTTCACAACTGCTTACATGAGTTCACCTTGTCTTGTATCCTCAGTGCTATCATATCGACATGATGATGGACCTGTTGCTCTGAAGCTAGAAACCATGGCCTTCATTTATCAAAAGGAGCATGGAAATGATCATTAGTACACATCTGAGTGTAGTAATGATCTTATGATGGGAGCCACGTGGGATTTATGAAATGTTCATACCTGGCTGATTCCAGCGTGTGAATGAACGGATAAATACAGCGGCAGAAATCCACCGTCAGCTAAATGTTACAGAGACAAGAGTCGAAAGAGACGGATCAATCATAAGTCTCCATGAGGAGATCCCAGCAGCGCCCCCGATGTTTCTCTGGTGGAGTAGTTCATTTACCCTTGTCCAGATCTGACAGGTGAACTGTGAAAGCTCTTCTTTAACACTAAAATGGCCACAAGTATATTTTCATAACATCAGCTTAATTATGATCAAATAGTCTTTTACAAAAAGCATAAAGAAACAAAGGCCTTGTTTGCCTTAGACACAAACTAAATGGTAGATCTCTGCAGACTAATTAATAATGAGAAGAAAATAAAAACACCCAGCATCGATGGATAAGCCTGAATGGAGAATATCCAGACAACATAAGGCAATATATTTCAGACAACTAATGTTAAAGTTTATAAAGCTACTTTCTTTATCAGATGGAGCGTAATGAAGCTAAAAAAGACCAGTTTGCAATGAGGAGGTTTTTTTCTCCCCAGCTTCTCTGTAGTCTACCAGGTGCAGCATCTTTTTCCTGCTGCTGTCGCATTGCTCCACCTGACTGGCTGTTTCCCCTCGTAAACTCCGCTACGTTGCTCTGGACCTGCTGCAGAAACCTCTCTCAGCCTTTTGGCTTTCAGTGAACTTCACGAAGATAATGGGGGCAAAGGTTTTGTATGATATAAAATCTGACACAAAATCCATCTCCATGTATCACTCTTTGAATACGACATTATCTGGGCGGGAAGGATGACTGAAATTGTACAAGTGATCCTCTGATCTCGTCATCCTGCGTTTTAGACTATTGAGTGAGTCACTGGTGCACTCCAAGCAACGCTATTTTGTTTAATCAGTTTTGGCAATCCATTTTAGTATGCTGAATCTTTTTTTTCCCGATTGGGTTATTATGAGTAGGTTATTGAATATGTATATGCTTAGATGTCAGTTTTCATATGTTCACATTTCGAAGCTGGAGGATTTTATGAGTAAATATGTAAAATATTGTGTATGTTTGTAGATTGTTTTATTTTCTGGTCATTTCAAACAGTTTGACATGATGGTATCCATCAATTCTTTATGTGTCTGTAAACGTGAAACAGCAGTGAATAACTGGGATATTAACAGATTTTTTTTTTTTTTTTTTTTTTTTATCTGCAGATGTTTAGCAAATAACATGTGAAATATAGTAGCTAGGATGAACAAATGACAGTAAATTAAGTCACAACAATGTGTGACTTACATTGCCTCTCTGGCATTTATCACTGGTGATAAATCCACTTTTATTGCTCCTGCATTCCTGAGGATAAATGTCCTCCTTACAAAGCAGTATTAGGTATCACTGCGCAAGTACAAAGCCCATGTATCTTCTCCATCATCTGCATTGCTCATGCAGTATCTTTGTGATCGGGGTTGATGGGGTCATTATGCACCGAGGGTTTACAGTATCTCATATTTCATCTGTATTTTCTAACAGTGCAAGAAGCAGACGGTTTCTGATTTATGCTAGACTGACGGTACGGTACAGTTTCATACGATAGTTTTAAACATGTGAAAGTGTTTTACTTTTCCAGCATAACGTCCTGCTTATTTCTACACTCACAAACTTACTGAACCGCAATGGATCTTCAGTCTGCCATCTTCAGAGCCTTTCTAAGATCATATTACACATCTTACATGTTCGTCTGCTCTGCATAAGAATGTGCAAAGAAGCGGAATGCATTCCCCCACAAGCTTCCCATGCATATACTGCATATCAGCTTCCATCTAACTAAATAATACACACTGGTTCCACACTGCTGCTGTTGAGATTGCAGTTTCGACAAGAGGGAAAAACCAGTTTAAGGGAAATGATGTGTTTATCACATCTGCACTGACGCCTGCTGTGTAAGATTATGGCTGGTGTGTTTCCCTCTACACATGTTCAGGCTGTTTATCATACTTGTAATGATGGTCTAAAGTTTGTGTTGTCAACTTAGCAAATGATCTGTGACTGAAGCACTTTTTTTGCCCTGAAGCACATATTCCAATAAAGATGTTTATTTTTTGTGTTTTATTTTATCTCCATTTAAACATGTGGTGCATATATATATTGTTCTGTATGGCCTTAAAATGACTTGTTACCAATTTATTTATTTTTCAGAAACTAAAAAAGAGGGAATTGGTTTTTCATTTTCAATTTCCAAGATAAGGAAAAAGAATAGAGCAGATTGCCCAAAGGTGCTTTTGGACCAAATAGTTCTTGTGTTTTCCTAAGGGTAATTGGAAACTGAAGAGCTCCTATGAGAACTACATGCCTTCAAGGGCTTTTTTCCTCTAAGCATTTGAGCTACTGATATAATTGCTGAAATGATGTAATATGTTCAGAAAATCAACAGTTTTCCCTGACAGTGTCTCTTAGATGCGGAGCCCACTGAGATTCATGAGAAGACAGCAGACACATGTACAACTTTCTCTCTAATTTATGGCTTGTTTGCACCAAAAGCTGTGTGGTGAAATGGGTTTTTAAACAAGGGTACAGTGGCTAAAACAAGCCCGTTAAATCCCGTCTCATTCCCAGAAGTTGTGAATTTATTCAGTGCAATAGGAACTACGGTGGGTTTAGAAATGGTCCAGGGGACCACCACCTCTCAGAGAACAAGTCTAATGAAGTAATGTGGTTTGTTGTTTTTTGCTGGACCACAGTTTATCATAAATAAATAATTAATCCACTATAACTACATGAGTATGTCATAGCCCACAGTGATTTTATTTGGCTTGTGATTTTGGTCTTACATGTTTTATATTCTTTTTGTGGATTTCCTAGACGTATCCAGTGTTTTTTTTATTTTTCATGTAGTTGCATGTGTTCCACTGAAGTGAAGTTGCATGATCAGTGTTTAACTCTTTCTGACATCCACAGGGGAGGAGTTTTATGCTTTAACTGTAGCGAAGGGTGAGGAAAGAAGTTGGCAGTGCTGTGGGGCTGGCGTGGTGGGTGAATACGGCAGCAAGCATTTTGAGTGTTTTATACATTTTTATTTGACAACCTTTTTATCTTTGTGTACTTAATGTCTGTGTACCTGAATGCCAGATGTGGTAATATGCTAAAATGCCTATACTTAAATGTAAATGTAATGTAGCCTATGTCAGTAGGTTTTAACCTTCTGTAGATCTCACTTTCCCTGTTTGTTAATCAGTGAACCAGTAGTAATCTGCAAGCAGATCATCCTCTCACAAACCCAGAGTTTGGCTGGATTGTGTCATGCCCTTAATTCAAAATCACATGGTTGGCGATAGGCGTTAACAGGTGTGACGTCACGAAGCTTCCTTTGGGAAAGTCACGTGACTTGCTGCACAGCAAAGCAAGGCACTGAGATGTCTTCAGCACCACTTCCGCTTTGAAAGATTGATGCAAAGTTAAGCGTACCATTACAGTATGCCGAGGCAGAAGATGGCTTGGTCTGGTGTGGAAGGATGGCAGCAGCGACCTGGTGAAAGGCAGGGTGAAGAGATATGCGTTGCCCATTGACCCAAATTGTGCATGAGCACCTTTGGCGTTGGGTCAATATTACAGCTCGTGCACGTGACTAGGAACATGAGGCAGCAATGATGCGTACATGGACATGTTGCCAGCAGCAGGTTTCTCCCAGCTTTAAAACCACCTGAAAGAGTATTTGGTGTATTCAGATAATGCAACAAGGCTGGGCATCCCTCCAGACCAGTGGCTCCATGCAGGCCAGAGACTGTTTTAACGTACACCAATAAATATTGGTTGAATTCATCCATTGTTTCTTCTTGGCATTGCATAGTTGTTCTCCTTTTGATCCTTTAAATCTGTGACTTTAAATTTTTTTCACTGTTGATATGTCTGGATCAAGTCTTAGAAAAAAACAATCAAGTACAATACATCAAGTAAAAACATTAGAATACACACCTTGCTCTTTGTGTTCCCATCAATTCCAATCAGAACTGAAGCTGATAAACTCTGACTGCAGCAGTCATTTGAGAAGGGATTGAATGTTATTTAAGAGCTTTCCCACATCTCTAAAAAGCATTAGTGGGTGTTAAATGTTGGGGGAGGTTCCAAATTATTTAGCCAATAGTCCTAACTTCATCACTTTATCCTGTTAGATATTAGCTTGAAGTTTTGAGTTTTAATGGCAAAGCTGTGTTTTGTGATGCATTGAAATGTGGATTCGGGAATTTTCCACCCTTGAATTTATGTGGGGATTTATACCGGATGTAATCAAATTCCCCCCTTGCATTCCAGATACAATGCATAGGCAAAAATGAAATGGACTTTGGGTCACAGAGAGCGCAGACAACTTTGGGGTCAGGTGCTCAGTGAAAAAATAAGGGCACCCTGTGCAGCGTGTGAAATGGCCGCATGCCTTATCACAGCAGCGTGACATGTTTTTTTAAAAAACCATCCATCATAACAAAGACCAACATCAAACTCTAAATGCCATGGCCTAGCTTCAATACCCTGTTACTTTGTTGTGCTCTGCAAACAAATTTTAATTACAGCTAGATTTTTGATTTTCCTTCTACACATCTCACCTCATTTAAATTTCTCTCCTCGTTCAGCTGCACTTTGTTCAGGCAGCAACTCATGAACACCACAAGGTACAGAGAAGTAAGCACATAGCCAATGCATGGATAATAGTCATGGAATGATTTTCATGGGAAATGCAATAATTAGCCTAATTCATTGTGATAGGAAGTCTGCTAATTTTCAAAGATTCAGCGCCCTTAAAGCCCATTTTATGCACCCTGACAGACGTAAAAGGGGATGTACATTACAGACATTTTGATGTGTCACTCTTCTCACCGCCACGGATGACTTCCGCTAGTGGGAAGTGCTTATAGTTAATTCCCATGATGAGACATTAGTTTCAGACACCAGTTGGCACCACTAATGCGCTGCTATAAAGTTGTTTCTAACCACCCATCACACCTTGAACACTTTCATAGCCTTATTTTAAAAGTTGGTGCAACTTCTACAGTTTTTGGCCTCGTATTCTTCCTTCTTCTACATTTTACTCTTACCGTTCCTCAGCACTGACACTGCGGTTTCTGCTGGTATTATTCTGTCTTTCACGTCAAGGGACAGATGTGCATGAAGCCTGGAAACGCACTAATTACGCACATAATTAACGCAGAAAACAGAAGAAACTGTCCATTGCCCTTCTAAATGTGCCTTTAAAAGTACTTCCATCTCCATAACGGGTCTTCATATCTTATGTTCAGTGTTGCCATTAGGCATGTATGTACTTATGGTGCCTTTAAGGAGGGCCGGGAAAAACATATTGCTGCATGTTAATAACAGATTAAACAAATTGAACTTCTGAAAAAAGTGCAGGGGACTGAGGGAACAGACATGGGAAGTTTGGGGAATATGTCCCATGCCATTATGCTCATGCCAGTAACACTAAAATAATATGGTACTAGTAAATTTATTGTTTCTATGTTTGTGTTACTTAGCAATTAAGTTGGTCAACCATATAGCGTGTTATTGTCTTGGCATTTATTGTAAAGACAGACGAACACGCTCCTTGGCTTTAGTGATTGATTATGCTACTCACAGTCATCCAAATATTTAGCAAAAGCTAACAATGATAAGGACAATGATGCTACTGCCACAAATTACAGACCATATATTGATGAAAATTTATTATTATTATCATTATTTTTATTCATTTTGGTTATTATTTGTTGGAACTTTTGTTGATTTTACACTGAAACTGCCTACATATGAGACACTGAATGAAATTGACTACTATTCTGATGCAGATGTATCAAGTCGAAACTAAATGTGTATATTTCAAGCCATAGGAACTCAATGAACACATTATTTTACTCTCAAAAACTACTTGCAACCACACTGCAGTCTACTCAGTAGCCAGTTTCCAATGAAAACACTACAAGGCATTCTTTGAAAATGTTGTAACCATTAACGCGGTTCTAATCTAATGAAACTTTACAATTCTCCCTTGGACAAACAATCTTAGCTTCATTGATTCAACAATGACCTAAGCTGCTGCTAAAAATCACTCAAAGGTGTGGTTTTCCTTCTCTTGAGTCAGTGTAATATATTTGAATGTAGATTGTTGTTTGTGCCCCAACACCATTTCCAGACTACTCTTCCATTACTAAGAGAGGTTCAGAGCTCTCTTTAATGGACATGTGTGGGCCGTGGGCCAGCACAGTCATTTTCAACTCTGCTGCTCTGTGAAATGACTCACAATTAGCTCCATTGAGGTAACTGTCAGCACTCTAATCTCTGAGTTTTTTTCTATTTTTTAATATAATTAAAGGAGAGGCTTTCAGAGTGTTTACCCAAAAACATGATCAGATTCTTGAGAACAGTGGGCTCGTTGATGTGTAGGGTCTTTGTGTTTCCCCTCAAGGCTTTACAGCATGTCAGGTAGTTGATGGACCGTGTGGGAAAACAGGTCACCTGCATCATCCAACCAGCCCCCCTCCTCCACCTCCACCCTCCCTCAGGATGATGAGGGTGGTGGACAGATGATTCGTGACTAAGTGATGCTGACACACCATTCCTTGCCTACCTCTGTTCAGTTGGGAATAAAAACCCTGCATGTTTATGTCTTGGGGTTATTTTCCTGATTACTGAGCACAACCAGAATCTGCTTTCATGGACATGTCCAGACATGATGTTATTGAATTAGAATACTTTATTATGGAAAACTATTAAAGCAACATGAAATGCAGTGTAATGTAGTATTTAATCATATACTCTCAACATTACAAATGCACCAAAGATGAGTAAATAAAGCCAGTGTAACCCAGGTCATGTAGAGCCACTTCCTGCCGTGCCTTAATTGTGGCGTGCAGCTTCCCTTTTAAAAGATCCGGTTCACCTGTCATTTCCCCTTTGGCTTCACCACCTGTGCTCCCGCTGTGGCATCATCAGTTGGCGTTTTTTGTTAAACAGTCATATTCCATATTAACTAAATAGAGCCTACGGACGCTATCTGTATTGTAGAGAACGTACTTCCCCGGTGAGTTTTATTCGGCTTCGTAGATCAACTAAGTTTCATATTGTTTAGCGCTATTGTTTCCACTCACTCATTCATCATACTGTTGCAGAGTACAGCTTGTAACTTGCACACATCCAGTACAACACAAAATATCCCTCTACTCATCGGTGAGTCACGTCCTTTTGTTTTCCGCGTTTCGGTGGTGACGCGAAGATCAGAGTGTTAATATATTACAG
>JAVQJG010050281.1:0-13167 GCA_036024015.1 Craterocephalus amniculus | reverse complement strand
AATAAATGCATTTAAAAATATACTTTAGAAAGTTATTCTTAAAATTTTTAAGCATTATATAATTTAAATATATTTTAACACATTTAAAATTATATATTCCATTAGCTGACAGCTTGTTTGTTTTTTAATACAGATTAGATATCCATTTTATTTTTCTTTATCTCCATGTAATGTTTCATGTAGGCTATAGTTTTAAAACAGAATCCCTCTGAACAATCAGTAAAATAAAGCAGTGGCATTCAAATTAAAATAACTGTTAAATAAAATATTGTATCCCCTCCCTCATTAGTACATAAATCTAGTGTTTAACATGCTCAATTTAATTTGAATGGCACCTATTTATTTTATTTTAATGGATGTATTCCAAAGGCTGAAAATGTCAATTCCCATGCCAATTATTTTAATTATTTGTCTTCCCATTCTTTATTTTAAAATAAAACAAATATAGACAGTAGAGTGTGCTTTAGTGTTTTACTAAAGTTTCAAAAAGTATCGAAATACATAATGTTACCGGTATCGAAACAAAAATGTGGTATCGTGACAACCCTACTGTATACTCCCCCTAGTGGTGCCTTCAAGAATCAACCCTTGTGGCCTTGTTGTGCCTTCGTAGTTTACAGCGAGGATGTACACAGACGTAGCAGAATAGTGGCACACATGCAAGTAAATCCGGTTCCAAAGCCGCTTTCAGATATGCATTGTGTAATATTAGCGGTAAAGTCCATCCATTCTTTAAAGCTCATCTATGACTCTGTTTAGTTAACCCAAAATTATTGGGGGGTTTTCCTATGGGTGTTGAAGTAAGGCACTAGACTTGATGCAGGGGTACCACATACTATAAGCAACCAACAAAATCTCACTCAGCGTATTTATAGCTACACATTTTACAGCCTTCTGAACGGCAATGTGTGATCCAGTTGTTCACACAGCTATTAGCCACTAACAGCTTTTAGCTGCTAACGACAGTACCATCAGCTGTACTGATGCCCTCTTTTCTTTCCACACATGGTAAACATGTAGAGACTCACTCTCCATAACTTTCGGCCAATCAGAGGCTTTAAATGAGGCCTGTCATCGATCATTGCATCCACTCAGCTTCTGACACGTAACAGAATATTTTTATCCCAGCTGAACTGATTCTGTACAGTAACAATTTTAACATGACAGTTACATGTAATATGTGCCAGTTGTTACAATATGAACTATACGGACCAATACAAACTTTATAAAGATATCTATTAACCTGTGTATGCTGATAATGACGGTTTCCTCAGAATATTGTAGAAAACTGTAATGGTATATTGTTGGTATGGAGTATGTTGTTTAAGGCTTTGTGGAAATCAAGCCAAAAAGGTTTAATCTTCTGACATTCCCAAAATATATGCCAGTGTCATGCCTCCTCTCACCCACATAGTCTCCAGCTGTCAGTCGTATCTATGCCAGAAAACAGTTTTTGCTTCGGGGTTCTGAAACAACGCATCAGACATTTATAAGAATAAGTGCATTTCCGCTGAAGATCCCATATCTCTGTCCATTCTCGTTTTGGAATCGAAAAATTTACTTCAATCTCCCATTGTCTTGCAATGTTGAGTGTTCATTCTTTATCAGTAAACCTTTGTAAAATCTACCAATTCTACTTTTTACTGGGGCAGTTTTATAGGATTTCAAAAATATTTTCTGTATAGGGTTATGAATATCAGTTCCTCTGACTATAATGTTGATCAAATCTTCGCAGCTGGAGGTATATACAAAAGTCAGAAATGTTTCACTGGTAATCTGCCTTTATTTGATCAAAAGCTTTAATATTTCCATCATCCGTCAGTGAATGAAAAGTTGTCACACCCTTTGGAATCCAAAGTTTAAATGTGTTATCTATGTGGTTTGGGCTGAACCAACAGTCGAATGCACACCATTGTACAACTTTATAACCTTATAGTTTTTCACTTGGGAGAAAATATCTCCCAATGATGTTTGTCTTGAGTTTGGTACACTACCTCTCCAGCTATAGGTTGCATCTGAAAGAAACAGAATTGAATTACAATTAATCAACATAAAAAGCAATAAAAATGAGTGCTGATGGTGATTTGAAACCAACTTGCTCAAAGGTCCTACAGGTTGTGGTCTTTCTGTGCAGCTGCAGACCAAAATGTCTCCTCTGATGCTTCCTGAGAAAGTTTATTTAGTTCCTTTTTAAAGTCTGCTCTTTGCAAAGCTATATAAAACAATAAAAAGAAAAGGAAAAACAGCTTACCTGTGATGTTGAAGATGTGAAGAGGTCTACTGCGTCTCATACATGACAGTGTATTAAGCAGTTGCCCTGGCAACGGCATCAGGCTCAGATGTTTGATCCCTAAAAGCTAGTATCATCCTAAATTGAGGCTTTCCTTCAAACCGAAATGATTACAAAGCAATTGAAACCCTTTTAAAGTATTGATGGATTAACGTCAGCCACTTCAAAATCCTCAGGAGCTAGCACTCACCCCAGCCTCGGGGTTGGGCTGAGGTAAAGAACTTAACAGGCAAGCAGGTTTCCGGGGTTGACTCCTTTGTTAAACCAGCTGCTACAAACATATCTCCACAGGCCTTTCTGGATATCAAATAAAGATTGTTCCGATTTTCACACAGATCTCCTTTTCTTGCTATTGGGTCCTTCTGCCTCCTACAGTCCTGTAACCTTCAGATGCAGATGGAATGCCAAATCTGGACCTGTAGAGCTGGTGCTTCAGGGTTGTGCCATGCATTTATGAATCGTTTTTTTTTCTCGCCAAAATATCCTTCAAGTGTGCATGTAGCCAAAACTTCCTGCATCCTTCCTTGACAACAATGCCAATAGTGCTTTACAAAGTTATAAATAATCACCCCCAGTTGAAAAGACATCAGCAGAACCTTTCAAGGGTATAATTTAGGTGAAAAGTCCTTGTATCCCTAAAGCTACAATTTTCTACTTTTATTTCTGAGTGTATTGACAGAACACATTTAAGAGGTTTTTCCCCAATCCTGGGGGGGTGGAAGATTTATGTTACAAAGGATGATATAATCTCAAATCTGTTCATGGTGCTTTGCATAACATGCTCTGATTATGAGAGAATTTAGTCTCCTCCTCTCCAGCTCTTCTTCCTCACTAATGCCTCTCGATGAGGCTTGGCAGATGGATCAAGGAAACGTAACCCTAAAATAGATCAACACATTGGCTGAGCAGCTCCTTCTGCAGCTGAAACAACATGGAGAAGGAGAAAAGAAACTATTTAAGAAGGGAGGGGCAAGATTTATTTATTTTCTTCATTAGTCATGCTGTTGGAAATCAGTAAAGGAGATGGAGCAGAGCATGGGAGGCCTGCAGGCATGCGGCAGGCCTCTCTGAGGGACGCAACTTCAGCCACATTCAGAGTGATTACTTTGGCATGTACTGTCAAGTACTTTCCTGTCAGATATAATCCTTTCCCAATTTATCTCATCTCTTGAAATGGTATCCCTTTCACTGTTTATTTGTTCTCAGCTTCCCACTGGTATCAACTGTACCCTGATTCAGGCAGCGGGGAGCAGCAAATATTATTTGTAGCTTATCATGAGATCACTCAGTACAGCAATGTCACATCCAGATATTGGTTGCCTTGTTTGATTTAATAAAAGATAGCCCTCGCAGGCGAACAAGCCCACACTGCTGAAAATTATTCTTCCTGACCGTGGGTATCCTCTGGGGAATAGCAGTATTGATATATGACAACACAGAGAACACTCCCTGTAAAATGAGATTTCTTTTTCTCTAAATAAGAACTGATTCATTTTCTTTTCATGCTTACCTTTTGATGAAGTAACAGTCGAGGACTCTCTGAGACTGGGCAACCTGACATGAAACATGAACCTATTTTGTTTTGAAAGACACATTGACTTTAAAGTCATTACACAATGACTGAGATCAAAATCATTTACTAACGAGTTTTCACCTCATGTTGCAGCAGGTAGCTGCTTTAAGGAAAAAGTTCCAGCTCTGTTCATCCAACACCCAATGACAGATGTATGAGTAGCTGAACAGCAGCACAGACACACATTTTCCTCTCAGTGCAAAGGGAACCACAGATTAAAGTGGTTATTCAGCCTGTCTGTTTTACACAGAAACTCAAAGCGGCCTTATACCAGCAATTATTTGTTTTTTATGCTGTTATCTGGAGATCACCAGTTAATTATTCTGTTATCTCAGGATCACAGAATCTGTTCTGTTAATGCCAGAAATCAGCCTTTTGTTTTCCAGAGATAGCTGTGGACTGTAACTTATGATGAGATAGAAGCTTGTTTTCTCAAGATCATGATACGATCACGGTGAGCACAGACTGAGATAGGCGATCAGCACATCATTTTACTGTTGGAAAAGCATGTTTAGGCTTGGATGTATTACTTTATGCCGGAGACACACCGCACGCAAAAGCGCCCCGAAGCACAACGAAATGCAACGAAGCGCAGCAGTTTCACTTTGGCGCCCATGTTAATAGCTGGTGTCTTCCACATTGGGAGCGCCACGCGCCATGGAGCGATCGTTTCGGCGTCTGTTCTATTTTCTGTGCGAGCCACGTCCGATTTTGTCAAGCCAGTCCAGCAATAAAGCTAGAACATGAGATAAATCTTTCAAAATAAAATCGCTTTCAAATTAAATCACCCAAAATTTTGCATTGGATGTCTATTAACTAAAAAAAACCTAACAAAAACATTAAACTAGCATGTAATTGCAGCAAACTATCTTCAGATGTATTCACGAATATCTTATGAGTTTATGTACCCACCCGTTTGGTAATTATCAGCTTAAAGTACAGTAGAGAAGCGGAAAAGCCTCTTGACTCTGAAAGACAGAGGTGCGGCACCGATGTGAAAGTCGGCGCACTGTGATTCGGCACTCTTCCACGTGCGATGTGTCCCCGGCATTACTCTGGTTACTGTGGGGTAATGGCTTTCCTCATCTTTAAAGAGCAACTTCTCTTCAACAGCAGGAAATCCTTCTCCCACGTCTTACGGTAACTTTGGTTATTCTCTTTAGGATAACTGGCGAGGGTTTCAAAGTATCAAATCAAGGAAAAAACTGTGCTTCCAAAATAACGCGTTGCTTTGAGGTCACATGATGCGATTACATAGCAGGTGGGTGAGCTCGTCAGCTGTTGTTGTCGAGGAGATTAGCTTTTTCAGTCATGGTAAACTCTTGTTATGTATGTGGGGCTTGTTCAAATTTCAGTCTGGATTTTGTTAACATCAATTTCCAGCACAGATAAAAACATTTTTGGTGTTTGTGTGAGATTTGTGCAGGTTGAAAGGCAGGATTTCACTAGCATTAGGCTATCAGCCAACTCCGTGATTTGTGGAGCGCACTTCCATGAGGGCGATTTCATCAGAAGTCATGGGACTGAACACATACTAAGTTTGAAAACATAGGAGAAAATCAGGCTGGAACCCAAAGCAGTGATGACATCACAGCAACAACAGCAGTGAGCAGAAGTAAGGGAGTGTCATGCCGTCCACCAGCTCGCTTCTTTGCTCGTTTAAATGACGTGGGAAGCCTGGTTTCATCACTCCACTGCCGGTTCAAAACTACATGGCCGTGGGCCTATCTGCCTCGTCACCCTGCATTTGGGACTTCATCATGAACGCACTGTGACTGAACACACTTTGTTCTTTAATCACTGTGTGACACAGAGGGTTTGCAGAGTTGTTCATAGCAACAGTCCTCTGGCCCCCGAAGCTCCCATGCATGCACCGGAGCTCATGAGGCAAACATGTTAAACCAATGTGTTGAAGCATGGAGACCACTGATGTTTGAAACAACTGAGTGATATCTGAAGCAGTTTGCCTGATTGGCTCTATTTGTCAAAAAAATCTTATTTTTATTACTTTTTATAGAAATAGAGTGTGTCATTAATGAGCGTACACCTATTTAGTGGCCATCATATGCCCCATGCAGAGAAACATATAGCTTATACAGTTTTTCTCAGTTGCTTTAGTGCATTTCTCACAACAGACGTCACATTTTCATAACTCATAAGTCTTTCTAACACAGGAGCATCGCAACAACAGATTCAGCCTTTTTATCAGTTTGTTTATTTCTTTGAGTCACTGACTCAGATGCTGCTGCTCTGTGCTCCTTCACCACCTGCACTTCCTCTCCCAAGATCAACAGTGTTTGCGCTAGTCCTCCTAGAATCCACAATCATTTTCTTTGTCTTGTTTGATCATGTTAAGTTCCCACAGTATGTGACTAAGTGGTATTAATTACAAATTGGTAAGTTAGTATGTACTTTCTTTGTCCCAAGTACAAGGAAAAGTTGTGACAAGGAAAAATAACATGTTAAGTTTCCACAATTTCCTCAAGACAGGAGTTTGTCAGGATCATTATAATAGCATTTGTCATTTCTCACAGCAAGAAGAAATTCTTGGGTCTTTGCCCTCAGAAACAATTCTCAGAGACCCCTCCAACCAGCATCCATTCCCCTTTTAACTATAAAAACATGTTAAAATCCTCTTAAAAGGTTTTGTTGTTAAAGTTCCCAAAGGCTACTTTTGATGTTGGCATAGTTTTCACTTATTTACTGAGTTATCCATTATTTGCTCATTTTAAATAACAGAGACGATATGATTTGACATGATGGTTCCAATAGACAACACTAAATTGTGTGGCTGAAACCTACATGATTAATCTTTAGCATGACATTTACAGTATATTACATGAAATAAATAAATACAGTTTTCAGAAACATAAAGCATTCAAGACACATTGAAAATAAATAAATACCTCATCCACAACACACAGTAAATGTCATCCTAACACTTCAGTTGTACAGTATCCTGATTTCTTGCATAAAAACACTTTGTCAGCTTGACAGTTTACCTCCCACTCCGGAGCTCTGGCTATGGGTCCTTCAGCACAATCAGTGACAAAGTGAGAGAGGAATGTTGAGGTGATTTACAAGAGCATGGAAGCAATGAAACTACACGTATTCATGGTTTCGAGTTAATTCTGAAAATTGTTTTTCAACAGCCGTGGCAACTTTATACAGCTGTACTGATGCTACTTTATTCTTTTCAGTTTGTTTACTGCCACCTGGGGGTGAAAAACTTGATTCACCTTTGGTCAAAGATAAAAGCAGCGCAGCCCTGTGAATCTTACACATTTTCATTTTCATGCCAAAGCCTCATTATTAAACCCAGCATCAGGTGAAAATCTCACTGCATATATAACTCTTATAGACAATTACTAAAAAAACCTAATCTTAATATTGACAGAAAGTCATGGCAAAGTTATTGAGAAAATGTATTCATGCTCATGTGATATGAAGGTCCTACAAATGGGCTGCGCTGTGACCTTGCTGCTGTCAAACTAAATGCTTAAATCACACTTAATGAAGGTTGAGTTAAAGATTTAGCCTTAGAATAACAGTGACTTTCATCCAGATAAAGTGGGAGTGTTCAGGGTTACAAAATGCCCACAGCTTGCGTTTTGGAGCTGAGGCGGATCACTTCTTGTTTTGCCTCCATCTAACACTCCAATTACAACGTCCTGAGATACCTTGTGTGTTTTGAGACACACGTACTGGAAATCTAATTTATGTCTTACTGGTCTCTGTTGAGAAGGTGTATTGCACAGTCTTTCACTCTTTAGAAATAGCCTGCTCTGAAGCCATTAGTTGTACATCTAAGACTGTCACCATGGGAACCGTGAAGATGGTTATGTTGACTTTCCAACTGATGGAGTCAGTTTGCTCAGGGGTTGGGGCGCTCATCCTCCTTTGGGTCTATGCAGACAAAAACTTTGTCGGTCAAGGAGGAGATGATTAAAGTGGGTTTACTTTCTTAGTTTTTCATCGCCTTATGTGATTGCATCACCTCAAAGGAAGCCTATTATCTCCGCAGCGAAGCTTGGAAATGGACATCATAGACATTTACTTTGTCTAGAGGATGGCTCTAATTTTTGCCAGTAATGTAATTATTTCAGCATAGGCTTATCAGTGTGTCCTTTCTGACTGCAATGCAGGGGACTGGTTAATCTTTCCTTTCAGGCATTTCCATGCGGTTTGACTGGATTGATCAAGTTTGTCACTTTTAAATTTGTCATATTTTCAAACAATATCCTCAAATAAAAAATACTTCATGTCAAAGAAGCTACAAACAGGATATCATTCAGCTTTCCATATAGAGGACACATCACTGTTGAAAAATTTTACCTGAGTTACGTCCTTATTTGTCTAGAGAGAAGGAGTGACAAAAAGGTGAATTCCCGGTGAGAACTCAACTTGCAGCGTGGTGTTTATTGGTCCCAAGACTGGGCAAATCTGTACAAATAGACCAGAACCAATGGAGATGGGGTTACAAGTGCTGCTCAAAACAAAAACAATAACTAAACAGGGGAGCTTAATGAAATGAAAATCCAGTGCAAAAACAATTACCAAAAATAAAGAGTACATCAAAAACACACAGGCTGGCTTAATACAAATTAAATAAGAGTGAGCAGCACAAGTAAACTAGAGAAACCAACAGTGTTCAACTAAAGGTTTCACCAAACAAAATGCCTAATTATCCCAAACTCCAACAAAAGTAGAACAAAACCCAAAATAATTACAAACAAGTAGCAACTGCTACACACAGATCAGCACAAAGTAAGCCAAAACAAGTAGCTTTAACGCTACCATCAAAGAGTTTTACACAAATTCCAAACAGCTGAAGCAGAGGACAAACTGTGTGCTATAGAGATGTGACGTTAATGAACGAAACGATTCTTTTGAACGGCTCTTTTAAATGAACGATGTGAACTGAGTCACAGTTGCGAGCCATTTACTTGAGAACCATTTATTCATATACAATTGGTCACGCTGTTTTCACAAAATTGACATGGAGCTCTGATGTCCGACACTCACCATTTACCCGAATGCATCACAAAGCAGATCTCTGGGGAGCAGCTAAAGCTAACATGGGACCAACGCGGCAGGAAACCTTACAGTACAAGAGGAGCAATGGCAAATGCCGAACTTGAGGGAAGGGGAAAAAACCTAAAACCTCCCCAATACGATGTGAAAATGGGGCAACATTTGAAAATTTGCACTTTTCTGTTGATGGCCAAGGAAATGTCCAATATTTAGCAAAAAGCCTCCCTCTCATGTCTGGGTCTAAGGAGTAAGAAATAGTGGAAATAGAATCCACAAAGAGTGCAAGTGTTGTTGTTTCAGGGATATTTTGGTCACACAAGCAAATTTTTAGACTCATTGCACTTTAGCATTTATGTATGTAATTTATGTTTACATTGTCCTGATATGGAATAGAGATGTGGAAAGAGTTGAGCTCCTATAAAGTAGTTCTAGTTTACACACCAGTGGTTTTGTGTTTATGTTTGTCTTCCTGATTTCATTATTTAAGTATTTTACGAAAAAGAAATATTGTGCATTGAAATTTGCACGGTTGCTCAGGTTTAATCCATTGCTTGTAGTATTTTTTCCTATATTTTCTGTATTTCTAAAAATATTTTATAGCAGTTTTTTATTTTTAAATATAAAATTAAGGATTAAAATATTTCAAAGTAATGCCCCCTGACAGAGTGTGTCTTGGTGGGGTGTGCCAGTTTGAAACCAAAAAGCCATGAATCCCATCATTACCAGACATGTTAAATGAAGCTATCATCAATATTTCAGAATAATTCAGCCCATTATTCTCCCCTGTGATTAGTTCCGGTATAGAATGAATAAACCCCATGCTGGCTTCTTAGAAAAGAATAAATATAAAAATGAGCCGATGAGCCAGTCTTTTGAACGGCTGTTTGAGACGAACGGATCCCAAAGATCCGGCTCCCTCTAAAGAGCCAAATATCCCAGCGCTAGTGTGCTAACCAAACTGTTGCAGATGAATGAAGGTCTGACTGGGCTTTAAATGGGTTATGTTATGAAGCTCCAATGGTGATTGGTGTTGAATGGTAGCCAATAGGATGGGGTAGAAATGGAGCGGGAAACACACCCGGCCAATCCCAGAGGAGCAATCCAGCAGGATGATTTGCATATTGAACAAACATGAATTAGTATTAGTGACAGCCGTAACAACCTGCAACTGAAGATATTTTTATTTTATGAGATTTATTCATTATATTACCTGGACTTTTATTCACTTACCTGCTGCTGCAAACAGGCTGTCAGAGAGACAATATAAGGGAAGCTCTTGCATTAGTAACAGAATGTAAGCATGTAAGTCTACAAAATTCAGAACAAAACAAAGATTACATGTCTCATAAAGATGCTGTTTTATTCAGATTTTTGTCCAGTTACATCACAATGAAATACATTTAGCTAATGAATACCAAATTTAAAAAACAGAGTGAAGAAAAAGATCAAAAACCAATCATCACACTCATTCTAGGGTTTCTGGGACTCCAGGCAAAGTTTCCTTGGGGGCCCCTCCAAGTAGCATTCGTCTCCCGTTTTATATCATATTCTTATAACAATAACATGTTAATATAATCTCAAAAGGCTTTTATGGCTAACTACCTATGAAGAGCTGGAGGCTTGAACATCCTTTGAAATCACCATAGAGAGTCGTCTTTACCAGGAAATTAACAATCCAAGATACTTGTTGTATACTGATTGTTTCAGTCGAAGAGGAGACAATTCATGTAAGCCAGCAACAGGTTTTCATCGTTTTCCCCTGAAAAAACATCAACTGAGCAGCCTGGACTTGTGTGGTTAGCTGTGTAAACTAGAAGCCGAAGTCCTGGAGCCGGGTATGCAGTGTTCATGTCATCTCCATCTGTGGACAGAAGGGGAGATGCAGCGGCCTGAGTAGGAGGCTGCAGCGAGTCCGTCGCCTGGAAATGATCCAGGTCTGCACCGAACAGCACCTGCATGTTTGCTTCTCAATGGAAGCATCACTGACCCGCTTATTCATTTCTAATTCATTATTATATGACATATTTGCCTCTGTAAACACAGGGTATGAAGCCAATTCATTAAATTGTAGAGTAAATACATTTATTGAATACTGTAAGTGGGTCGGTGAGGCTTCCACTGAAAAGCAGTGACGCTGGTGCAGACTCCATCAGTTTCACTGCAATGCTGCCTCCCACTCAGGTCTCTCCACTTCCCTTCATGTCCACAGATGAACAATAATCTGTGTCTCTAGTATCATCAGATCAGCTGGAGGACTGGACACGAAGTGTATCTGCTGCATATGCGGGGCTGGAGCATCAAACTATGTTTGCACAGCGGATTAAATGAATCCAGACTGTTTACTGGTAGTTTCTTAACTACTGGTGTTTCTTAACAAGAAACCAGTAACATATTATTCTCTGTGTACCTGTCTTTTAATCTTGTTGAACTGATTAGTCACAACAACTGTCTTAAATTGCTCTAATTTTCTCAGTAAACACATGGGCTATCCAACATAAGCTTAGCTGTCTGCCTTTCAGCTTGTTTAATGCTTAATGCACACATGACGTGCATAAATTACAAAAAAAGGACTGTGCTGTGTGACTGGACCCTGCATTCTGACTCTTCTGGATGGCATTCACGACAGAGTTCAGGCCATAGATGAATAAATACAGTTTTCAGAAACATAAAGCTTACTAGACACATGGAAACTAAATATAAGCACCATTTGTCCAACACACAGTAACTGCCATCCATGCACATTATTTGTACATTGTCCTGATTCCTTACAAACAAATTCTATATTTTAACATTCTTGGCTTGACATTTTATTGGACAGAGCTTTCATTTGACCTTGTCCAAGTTAGCTGTCTTATTTTCAGCCTGATGACACCCAGAAACCCAACAGAGGGACATAGTAAGCTGCCCTCAGATCTGTTAGCTTCTGAATAATCTGCACTGCTTACCGCTGTCTTTATCTGGTTTGTTTTGGTTTTTAGTTTAGTTTTTTGCTGTTCTAGTTTTTTAAATGTTTATTTTGTCACAGGTTCATCACATTTAACTCCACACTCCTGTCTTAGTCGACAGAAAGCACTATAAAGATTTGATATAAATCTTTTATGGTAGAGTGTCACCAGTCAATCAATAACAGTAGATAACTAATTTATCAGCATAATTTCCTGACAAACAGACCAAACCCATTCTGAGTCAACCTCATAAATGTAATGTGTAATACTGGACTGATGACAATCCCTGTTGTCGCAGACTTGCTCGTTTAAATCTGTGTTCAGTTGTCATTGAGGTTTTGGACTGAAAATAAAAAAATAACTTTTATGACTTCTTAATTACACACTGATTTCAGGCCCCAGTTGTTCAAAAGTTCAAAATTTGACCGGATAAACGTTATCCGGATTTGTTAATCTGATATTATAGCTTCCATTTAAGATTTATTTCAAAAGATGGACAACTCAAAACATAAATAAAACAGATTTGTTCAGTTCTTTTAAGAAGTCATCTAACCCATTGAAATCAAGCTATGTTTTCGTAAATACATTCACAACTCAGTTCCCTGTTGTACCAGCACTCTGAAGCTGACTGGTTCCCAGTTTGGCTCTGGTTTGCTGCAGTTTGTTCCTCTGCTAGAGAAATATGGACTTCTGCTCCTTAAGTTTGTCTTGTAAAAGGCAACTTGTAGGCATCATCGTCATCATGTCTGGTTGGCAGAGGAAGCTTTGAGCCTCTTTTCTGAAGTCCTGTGTAACAGACAGCTGAATGGGAGTCATAGAGTGAAAATAATTATCTTATAATCCCAGCCGTTCTCTGCCCTGCATTCCAGATATGTTTGTTGTGGATATAAATGAAAATTTTTCGTGTAGTGAGTTTAAAAAACTATTGTGCAATTGTTAAGTTAAACGCCTCAGTAAAAACACAATGATAAAAACTAGAGTCGCATATGTGACGTCACACATCGGTTCCCCGCTTCTTTTGCCAGATTAAGATCAAGATGCGGTGAAGTATGAAATCGCCACGCCATGGGAAGCAGATGACGCATATTTTCTGTGACCGTGGTTGGCCTTTTGTAGATCAAAGGTGGACCACAGAGCGCCGCCGCTGCTGCTTTGCCCAGAGACGAGGAAATCCCTTTAATCATTAAGTTGGTTGAGAACCAGCGACTTTGCGCCCAGCTGCATGCGCTCAGTCTGTTGTTACCCAATGCCGTCACCGCTCTTATATGGTGCAGATCACGGCCTAATTAATGGGGACTGCACTGATTGCTCTCACCTCAGCTCTC